>JAHZMV010004543.1:0-17792 GCA_027743765.1 Coecobrya sp. COE2 | reverse complement strand
TTTTTTGTGTGTGTGCATTCTATTTCTGACTAGTGAGTGAGACGAGAAAAAGACGAAAAAAACTTGCGTGAAGAAGCAAAAAAGAAGCATTCTCCGGCTACGAGGAATATTACGTAGAGGACCTTTTACCGAACTTTTTTTCTGGTAAACGCGACGTCATAGCATGAACGTGTAAACAAGCAAATAAAAGTTTTTCAGGCTTTTTCTTTTTGTTTACTTTTCTATACTTTTTCTACCGATCCATGTAAATGGGTTTATAAGAGAATTGTATGTATATGTAGGTGGATAGAGTATAGAAATGTTTGCAGTTACATAGTTATATAATGCGTTTCAACGTGGATTATTTGTTCAACGTGTTATGAATGAAAAAGTTTGGACTTGATTCACTGGAGCTTTTGCTTGTTTTAGATATTGAATATTATCATGAGTAAACTGCTTAAATGGAGATAGCCAGAGAGTTTGAAGAAGGTTCAATTGGGGGAGATGAGATAGGTACATTTTTATGTATAATGCATGGAGCATGCACGTAGCTATGTATGTTTAATATCATTCTGTTAACAAAACACACTGGAAAAACACTTAAAACAGTCAAAATATTCACTATTCCATGCATCCGTGTAGTATACTTTCAGTTCAGTTGCTTTGTGTGTTTGACCCTATTTTGTCCCGAGAGTGTCATATCAGAGAGAACTACTCTGCAGTTGTCGTCGTGCACTGTTTAACTTTTCTTAACTAAACAAAAGAAAAAGGGAAAGGTTGGTTTCGGCTGGTTACTTGCTGCATGGAATTATAATTATCACGGAGTAGAGTGGAATGGAAGTTTATTATTAGATTAACATTCCCCGCTAAAGTGATTAGCATTTTTAAATAATTATATTCCCTACTCAAAGAAGCCTATAATTATTATGATGGTTGTACATAAATGAAAAGTAAAGTGTGTTTGCCCACAACCAGTCAGTCACCGGACAAAACTAATTTTTAACTTTGTACATACCTAACATATTTGATAATGCATACATTCAAAAGTAAAGCTAAATAGGCAGACTCGTAATATAATAATTGTATAATTCTCAGAAATGTAGGCTCTTTTCGTTGAATCTGTAAGACCATGTCAACGTCACTGTAATCATCATCGTCACATGCGATAGAATGTATTATGTATGATGATGGTCATTTCACTTTGCTTATATTATAGTTCATTATTCCTCATAAATAAAATTAGAGCTCAAGCTCATAATGAGTCGCAATTTTATGCCTTGTCATAATGATGGCTGCGATGAGAGAATCTGACTGAATGTTGTTCTCTGCGTCGATTATCGAATAATCTATATATTACCGAAACTGAAACCAAACCTATTATGTTGTGCGCTGTCATAATATCGTTTTTCCGTCATTTTACCACGAATATGTTATCCATAGCCAACAAAATAGCAGCGGTAGAGCAGTGGTAATCTTGATATGAGAAAATGGGGAAGTAATAATAATACCTAGTTTAAATGAACAATATAATATTTTACATGAATATAATATGGCACAAAAACCTTTTGCCATTTTCCCTTTCTTCGCCGTCCATCTCACCACCAAAAACCCAACCAGATGTGTGTACAACTGCTGGATGGATGATTATTACTTTTCTGTTGTGGTAATCTATTTTACTATTTTATGAATCATGCATGCATGCAATTTGAACACAAAAGACAAAGGAAAGGATGCCAGCGTAATAATATTATGCATAAGTACAAGGGAAAGATTATTGCAACAAGGCAAAGAAAAAAATATACACACAAAAATCGTTTCAACGAAAATGTGTAGAAACACGCACACTTTGGTAAAATGATGCATGTTACATTCGTGCAAATAAAACCCAATAGTAGTAGTAGCAAGCATGCTTGGTGGTGGTGGTTGTTGTGTTGTGTGTGGTGGAGTGGAAGTTAATAATAATAATAATGAAAGAGTAAAAATAGATAATTTTTTTCACAGCCTGTAGCGAATATGTCGTCGTAATATAGTCATGTGTGTACGAAAAGTATATAAACATACCGACCTAACTTAACTCAATCATTCCATCGGAATCACTCAGTAAGTAAAAGAAGCCATCTCATTATACTTTTTGCTGACGTAGTATAAACTGGTAAATAAGTAGGGATGACAAATGTCTATATGGACATATTATATGATATTACATCTATACCTATAGGTATACTTACAACTTATTTGTATATAGGGTTAACGTGTAGTAATGTAATTATCGTTTCATTATACATAATACGAATAAGCATGCATAATTAAAATGCAATGTCTTTGCCAAACTTTAATATACAAAGCATGTAAACTTGTATCAGGTCTCTTTTTCACTAATATTTTCTGGCTGTGGTTTACTTTGTATTGTCGCTCTGTGACATGACAGTAAACCAAATAATATGTTTTCAACGAAAGAAATCTGCTGCGTCTGTAAGGAAGAAAATGGAAAAATGGAAATGCCATGTTTAAAAACTCCTTGACTTCAAAATAGTTTGTATTATAATCAATCTCTATTTCAACTATATAGTGAAAAAATGTATACTATAAACGTGTCGCGTAATGAGCAAAAGTTGACTGTTATATAGAAGTCGTGTGGTGGTGGTGTGGCGTGGCTTTTTTATTTGCTTTGGCTGATTTGTTGACTAACTTCATAAGATCCTCATATATGATGTTGGATGTTGTTAACTTTTTATTTTGGCATTGGACTCAAAGAACTATGTGTATATTTATTTTTTATGTATAAGTGTCTGCATTTTTTCATTTTAAACTAGGTAATTGCAATAATGCTAAGAAGCTATGTTGGCGTGGCTCATTTGGCAGGCTAAATCATTTTTAAGTGTACACGTTTAATTGCGTTCTACCGCAACAACAATCTTATTGCAACAAATTATATTACTTTGTACTGAATTAATAGGATACCACTTAAACGGTATATAAACAACTATATAGATAGCACATGCACATGGCATATGTTTTCGAACACACAAAACATGCTGGCATACTAGAAAATTGATAACATTTATTATTTAACTTGGTATACTTGTAATTATGTGATTGCGATTTTATTTGACGATGGAATGTAAAATGTGTATCGGGCAAGTGTTTTGTTTGTATAATCTACTTTACTTGCTGCATTTTGGAAAGGAAACAAGGAAATGCTCTAGTTTAAAAATAAATACACACACGCTAAAGAAAGCTTTATAGCTTTAGCATTCAATCGCGTAGGTATGCATAAGCGCTGGCTACAAACGTAACAACACAAAGGACGGAAACTAATTAACCTTGTCGTAAATTTCGTGTTTCTTGAGATAAGCGAAAAATGTATATCACTGGACCGCATTTTATACCTTTCTGCTTGCATGATACGCGGCAAAAAAATACGAATAGGTAATAACTTTTTACTTTTTTTCTCCGTCTTCGTTATGATGATGATGACGAACGATATGAGCTTTTTTGTTTGAGTTTTTTGAAAGCTTTAAGATCCTTTGGTCCATGAAGCTATATTGATAAGTATCACGCAAGGCAAATTCATATTCACAGAAAATATAGTGATAACTTTTTCCTCTATACCAATTGCATGCGTCAACAAGACGGAAAAAAGTTTTTTAACCTTGTCGTAAATTTCGTGTTTCTTGAGATAAGCGAAAAATGTATATCACTGGACCGCATTTTATACCTTTCTGCTTGCATGATACGCGGCAAAAAATACGAATAGGTAATAACTTTTTAGTTTTCTTCTCCGTCTTCGTTATGATGATGACGAGGAACGATATGAGCTTTTTTGTTTGAGTTTTTTGAAAGCTTTAAGATCTTTTGGTCCATGAAGCTATATTGATAAGTATCACGCAAGGCAAATTCATAGTCACAGAAAATATAGTGATAACTTTTTCCTCTATACCAATTGCATGCGTCAACAAGACGGAAAAAAGTTTTTGTACGTAATACGTACTTATATATATATTATGATTCAATCCAATGGGTTTTTTGTTAGAGATATTCCTATAAGAGAAGGTGAAAAGGTGAAAAAAGGCAAGAATGTATGTATTAGAATTTGTAGAGTGGTATTATAGGTATATTGTATTATGGTACTTGTTTCCGACAAAATCTCCAGAGACTACCCATTCCTGGGAGGGTTATTAGGTTAAAGGTGTGTTTTTGAAAAGGTGAAATTGAGGAGAGATTTTATATAACTGACTGGCTGACTGACGACGACGATGACTGCACAACGATGATGAAAAAAGTCTACTTGTTCTCAGCTCAAGGGCTTCCTTGTCGTTGAATAGTGTATGAGAGAGAGAGTAAAGTAGTTCCAGAGAAAAGTACTAGGGCATAATATTATAGTCACTGCTGCAATGTTATAATATTCCCTACATGCATAACTTGTTCATATAATAACAAAAACCAACCAAAGTATTATTTCCCCTTTTTCATTCTCTTCATCATACTTGTTGTGCCATCACTCAAAAGGAGTTCTGATGATGATGCTGATCCAGCGTAAGTTCTCCCATTACATACCGATTCTATATTATGTACCTAAGTTATATATACATACCTATGCCTCCGTGTACTTTTGTACAAGTGCATAATATACATTTTACAATATGTACCACAAAACGTACGACGATGATCATTGTGATGATGATGATAGAAGAGTCAGTAGTGGTGGTGGTGGTGGTAGAAGACGTGAGTGAAGTAATAATAATAATAATCATGATAATTCTAGGTGAACTACCCGTCTCTTGTAATGTAGTGATCCCTAAGTTATTATGTGTGCGCTGGTTGTTGTGTAACGTACAACATGGATAATAAAAATAAAAAGAAAGAACTGCTGCTGCTGCTGTTCTTATAACTTACTATTTGCTGCTTTGCTTCCCTATACAGACTTTTAGAGAAGAGCATAGAACCTCATTCATATCGTCATAAATCTTTTTTTCGACACGCTGGAATGCTCTTCGTGTGTACGTTTTACAGGGGATCCGGTTCCATGATTATTTGCTTGTGAGGCTCAAAAGTTATATGGGCTACGTGGATATAAAAGCATGTATACCAATTGTACCACTTTTATAGATTGTCTACATATATTATTTTGCTCCAGAGTAGTAGTAAGATATAATCCCACATATGCTTTTGTTTAACAAATAATACTACACTACTTTACTTTAGAGGCTTGGTTGAGATTTTCCAAAGATGAAAAACGGGTTTTTTCTTTGAATCTCTGTTGTTTGTTACTGGTGCACTCATTCCTGCTCCATGTTCAATAATGTTGGATGTCATGTCAAATGAAAAATAAAAAGTATTCTGTTTACAAGCAGGCATTTTCTTCCATCATCAAAAAGAAACACCCTTGCATTTTAAACAGTTTTCAGCAGCCAAAGATGTAATAAGTGGTGAAGCAGATGTGAAGAATATATAAGTCGAAATGGAAGAAACAGAAAAGGAAAAAGAAACAAGGGAACTATCACGTAGTAAATGTACTCTCTCTCTCGCTTTTTTTCTGGCCCAATCCAATTGAGAAAACTACTCAGAAAATCTATTTTTTGTTGAGTCGGTTCGTGTTTAGTGTTTTGGCATCATGTTTTTATTATTATAATGTTCTTGTCCTGTCTGCTCTTCTTCCCCTCTCGACTTGTAAAATGCCTTCATGTGATCATCGTGACGTCATTTTTAGCTTTAGGTATTCATGTTGTGTAATTTGATAGTTGTGTACGGACAAACATAAAAAAGTTAATGCATTAATTATAAGTACATACAATACATGATATGTTTATATTGCGGTTGTTGCTGCGGCTATGTGTGTTTTTTTTTCTGTCGCTCCCTCACACACAAGCTTGTTTTCTCTCTCCTTTTGTAGTTCAGGTATAGTGTATAATATTCCCGAAATTGTTTGTAATCAATATATAAAAGGCAAGATTATGTTATTTACTAACTACTATCCGAGAATTTGAATTGTATGTTCGGAGCTCTTAAGAATGACAGGAACAAGGCAGCTCATTACTATAATTAGCTATTTAGGTATTTTAAACGGCGAACCGTTACACACCGTTTCCCTTATGTAAGTTGCCATTGTCATCGATTGATTTGTTTTGCTTCTCTCTTTATTACCGTCAACCGTTCATGTCTATGTGCGCTCTGCATTTTATTATTCTGCAGTCGTCACGTATTATTGTGTACGTACACCCACTCAGATTTAATTCATATTTCATTTTATCATCACTGTCAAAAAAGTTACTAGGACATATTATGGCAAAGGCAAAAATTTTATTGGTGCTAATTCCCTGTTCTTCAGTCTAATCTCTTGAGTTAGGCAATTTTGAAAAGAAAACATGAATCCAATTCTGCAGAATATTATGTTTATACTTATTCCTCATAATGGAAAACAATCCGCATTAATAATTCGTAACGTTGTCGTCTGCGTGGGTTAGTGCTTTGTACATGGGTTAATTTACTTTGAAAACAACAACATGAGAAATCCGTCAATGTCAGAGAAGAAAACCAGAAGTCTTTTGACATGCTACAAATACAAGAATGACATCAAAGAGAGAAGAATACCCTCTACACGACTATATACGTACATCACAAACCGAGCGAAAGTGAGATAAGAGGTGAATCCAGTATTCTTTATTCATTAGGCCGTGTCTAGTCTAGTAAGAGCAGAAGTGAAAAAGGAACAACCTCCAAAGGAAAATTGGTTTGGATAATATGACTACATAGTTTGTGTCCGTATGCAATTAAATAGTCATCTGGGCAATAAATAACTTGTCTTATTTTGTGAAGTGATAAGAGAAAGAAAACAAGAAGCTTTGCATTTGCAATAGAAACATACAAAAACCTGAGTGAATGGATGGATGATGAAGTGGCGGTGGTGGCAGTGAGACGTGGAGACACGAGGGTATACACAACAAAACTACTATTTTACTAGAAAGGAAAAAAAATAAACGTACAAAAGGAATCACTATCATCATGATCATCAACAACATGGTTGATAGTAAAAATGAGAAAAGGTTAGAACCTTTTCTCATTTTTACTATGCTATTTTATCAAAAGCAGTAAAAGACTTGTTTGCTACTTGAGTAGATAGCAGCAAGTTAGGGAGAGAGAGAGGGAGAGAGAAACCATTTCAAAGAAAAAAATGTTTACGTAGGTAGGTAGTCATATCACAAGACTTACTAATAGCCCATGCAAGAAAAGACGACGACGGCATTACACTCCTCTCCGCTTTTAAAAGTCTCCAAGAATTTTGTTGTTTTTGGACCAACTTGGACCATCTTGGTCTTTAGGACCGACCTAACAGCGAAAGGAGTTGCTGCTGGTTTGTTGATGATGATGGTACAAGTAGAGTAATAAAAATCCAGTCAGCTCAGGGTAATAAAATAAGTGGAAAGAAAAGGAGTTCCTGTCATCCCATCGTGTAAAATATAAGGCCTACCAAGAGAGAAACAATGGGCACAAAAAAGACACAGGGAAGCAGAATAAAAAGGACTGTTTTAATCTATTAACGAAGCATTACTTTTCTTTACCATTTTCAAATGGTAAATGATTGTGGTTAATGCACCTAGCATGATTATTATTACGAGGCGTCTCTCCGCCAGCATTATCATCATCATGATGAGTCATAGAGGCAAAGAGTGTCGAGATTGACAATGGAGAAACACTTGCTATAGCCAACGTGGTTATTATTTAATCTCTAAGCGGTTCACATTGACTGAGACTTCTTAAGGTCACCTATTTTTATGTGGGTACTACTATGCAATACTGCATGCATTTATTGACATGATGATATACAAAGTGATATCTCTAGAATTTGGACACATGAAGCATTTTTGTTGTGGAAGAGTAGTAAGCGGAGTAGTATTAATCGGCGTGGCGTACACAATTGGAGAAGGGGAACGAATAAAAGGGAATGACCATATTATTATCATAGAAGATCTAAATGACTGTCTTGTCTACCTGTGTAGCACATCATACCATCATCATCATCACTGCCATCACACCATATCCTTTGTTGTATTTGCTATCGTTAATGTCTTGTGTTTTGTTTAGGATTAAATTAGGCACGACAGATAAGGATGAAAACGGTATTATGAAAGATATTATGAAAGGATGGAAGATTCAGAGAGAGATATATAATAATAATATAGCCAGCTAATGTGTACGGCTTAATGGCAATTGTTAAGCTACAACAACAACATGTCATGCATGCACCATGCAGTTTAGTTTTGGTTACTTTTTCTTACGCTTCTTTCACCCTTTTTTCTCTTCTCTCTGCTGTTCTTTTGATTACATTGTTGTTCCTTCCTACATCCTACAGCAGACAAGTAGAAAAAATAGTATAATATGCATAGTAAAGGAATTAAGGTAAGCAAAGAAGTAAAGCAGTTTTCACATGTCATCATCATAAAGTTGATGCGTACAAAATAATGTGTACATGTGTACGCCTAAATAGTAGAGTACACTTTGTTTCGTATGGTACACAAAACACGTAATAAATGTATATTATGTGATTGCCCTTCTGATGATGATCATGATGACGATGATGATATTACTGATTGCTGCTTTGAGGAGATAACATAAAAAGAGGTAGGTATTTATTTGGGTACATGTACAACGTATAATATGTATCTACAATCGCCATTATTGTTTAACTATCTATCGTTCCATCATAAGAGCCTGTGTGAGAGAGAGGGAGATTCACAACCTCATCATCATTATAAGAGCGTTTTGTTATGAGGGATCGTTATGAATACTCAATTGTAGTAGAGCATCCAACGAGCACCGGGGAACGAACTAAGAAGAGAAAGAGAGAAGAGCCATCACATCAGCATCAACGAACCGAGTTGTAATAATAATAAAGCCGTGGATCGTACCTTTTTTTCCGCTGCCAGTGAGAAGAAAATAATAATAGAAAAAAAGGGAATGATTATGATGAGAATGATGGTGGTGGTGGTTGTTGGCGATGATGATGGCTTGATGGAGATGAGACCTTTCTGTTGGATTACCATGTAAATGTGTAAGATACCTTATAAGAGTGTGGAACAGAGTGAGCCAGCGAGAGAAAAAATGACAGACATGCCCGATACAATAATAAATGTATGCATTAGCGCAGAGAAAATCATCGTGTTTATAGAGCTAAGCTTATATTAGTGGTTCCATAATATAATTTTCATGTATGTACATAATTCATCGTCTTGCCTAGTAGCTCTTATACCCATTTTTTTCTATTGAAATTCCCATTTTATCCTTTTTGTGCTCGTTTATTATCCTACCTTATACTCTGTTCGTAAATAAAGGTGTATACGATATATGACTTTACACAACAAAGTTATATGTTTAGTCATCTGCCGGAGACGAGTGAATGAAATGATATATACATACATGCATATACAAGTCACAAGTAGACTGTATCAATATACTTTCTATTTTATTAGTATCGTCAATTCAACGTAATACTGTTTAGCTACCGAGTTATCCGCAGAATGGAAACTTGTGACGCTATGATGGAAGGGTAAATACAAAACATACAAACATGCAAGAAAAAGTAAACAAAAATCGGCATCTTATTAAGCTAGAATGAGTAACACTTTTATTATATGTTATGTGCATTGGTAGCTTGACACACTTGTTTAAACGTACATACATAATAAAACATGGGCTGCTTGCACACATTTTCTTACCTATTTTCAGCACCATTGCATGCCTTAAATTTTCTACGGGCGTAAATAAATCCACGTTTTCTAGGCACTTTATTACGCATGCACGAAGAAAGGCGGAGAGGGGGATAGAGACAATAGGGTATTGTGTAAGTTTGATGATGATACCCGTCCACCGTCAGATGATATACCACCAACAGTAATCTAAATTCTAATCCGCAGAAAAAGTTTAGCTGAGTCTACGTTAATCCAGGATGAATGTCCGTTAAGATGAATACATGCATAATATCTCATATAATACGTAGGTTGTAATTATTTTTTTCTTTATCTAGTTTCGTATACGGCTCTATTGTGTTCAATATAAGCCATGTAGTTTTTAAAATCATAAAGAGAAAATCCATATAGCATGACAACAAGAGACGCTGATCTTGATAATATGAAAAGTTACTGTGTTCTTAGTTAGCATTGTGTGACTCAAGTCCGCACCACGACGATGATGTTGATGGAAGAGCGATAAGAAAACGAGAGTACAAAGGCTTTAAGGTGGCAGTCAGACATTAGACTTTATTGTGAGTCGTCGTGTACACGACGAGAAAAGGCGAGAGGAAGAAAGGAAGAGAGGTATGTGCACTTGGCATTCAATCTTTTCATCTAAAAACATCTCTCATCATCACCATCATCATTTCTCTCAAAAGATGAATACCTTTTTCATAGGTAATTCAATAGCGCATACCATACCAGTTTTTCTTTTAGCTTCATTCTATTTTTACTACCTTCTTCTCTCCGTCATCTCCATCGCTTTAACATCACCACAGCTATAACTTTGTATTTTCCCTGCAAACCAAAGAAGATCAAGACAGGATCAGAGAAAATTGCCTATTTTTTTCCTCTCTCACTCTACCTCTTTCCTTTCCAAACACTGGGCGGCCCAAAACCATGTTGTTTGTTGCTTGCTGCAAGCAAGTAAAGTAAAAAAATCATATTAACACTTTGTGACGTAAATATAAAACTTGTACACAAGACACGGCTGTTTTTCAGTGATGGTATAGTGGTGGTTACATGATAAGTAAAAAGGAAATACTAGACGATGCCACGATATATGAGAATTTTCATTTCCTTAAATCCACCTACCTAAAATAGTAACTTGTGTGTAAGCATGTAACATGTAACACGTATCCACTTACTTACTGGAGCACGCATCATCAACATCGTCACGCAGCAGACAATCTTAACCAACATCATTTGTGATGATGGCGATGATCATGATGATGATGAGGGGGAAAAGAAAAAGGAAAACTCAAAGGAAATAGGAGTATTTTTTCGTTAACCTAGGTTCTTTTCCATCTTCTATAATGTTACATTGTATGCTGCCCAACTCATTTTATAATAATCATAGTAATAGGAACTCACTATGTGGTAAAATGCCTTGAAAAGATATGAAAAGAAGTAAAAAGTCTTTTATAGATCCCCCGTCTACATATTATGGTTTTCTTACTTTATAAGGTTATACTATTAATGAGTACGGTATTTTTACATGCATTGTTATTGTTTTGTTGAACTCTACAATAACGTGTATCATGTGAATTTTAACCGTGATCATGTTGGCCATTATATTGATAGCTAGTAATGATACACCTAAAAATAAAAAATAGTATGCATTTTAAATCGCCAGTTAATGTATATCATCAGAATACTATTTTAAGATTTTTATAATTCGACTTTAAATGTTTGTGGAAATCTTGAACCAGAGGGGAATACCGCGTTCTCCTTAGCGTATTATACATTTTCTCTTCTTGCGGTTTAAACTATTTTCTCATTTTTTCCTTACACTTTATAGAAAGGATTGAATTTCACGTTTACTGATTAAATGAAAGTATTAGCGTACCATCAACTATATATGTTATGTATATACATATTAAAGAACAAAATCGACTTGAAAGCAAAATCAAACTTGCGCTTGCCTTGTCGCTGTAATTGTGTGAGTTATCTCTTTACTGCTATATAAGCCCGTCCAGTCGTAGAAAAAGATATAAAGTATTTAAGTGGTTGGCTAGTTGCTGGCCGCACAGCATGGTTAGTCCATTTTCAAGTATAATCGCATCTAAAAAGGCTCACGAGTTTTTTTTCAAGAGGGAGTGAGTAAGCGAGAGAGAGAGAGAGAAAGAGAGTGAGACAGGCAAAGAAAGAAAAGGAATAATATAAGATACGTTCAAAGGAAAAAAAAAGAATCGTGATGATGTTGATGATTATTATCATGGCCATGATTATTATGAGAGAGAGAGAGAGATGAAAAGAATGGATGATTTAAAAACATATGGTTTGTATGTACGTGTTGTCTGCGATGATGAGAATAAAAAGTTTATATAGGAGGGAGGACATTATTATGTAATGTTCTTATGATGAGATGAATAAGTGGTACTAGTGGTGGTGCAGTAGTGAGGGCATGTATTATTTCGTCCGGCCATCCCCAAATTACTTCGTTTGATAATGTGACGTTATAGCGTGAAATGGTATAATATCAGAGTTGAGAATCTTCCTTCCATCTTGTGTGATGTGATGTGTAGTAAATTTAGTTTTTTTATCTGCTCAGATATATATAATATTGTTTTTTGTACACGATTTTTTTCTGCTTGACAGATAGACCATAAGCTTCACTCACAGACTCAGAGTGGTAGTTTGAGTGGTGGTGGTGGTGATGGTAGGTAGGAGTACTGAGTACAAACGAAAAGGAATTTGGACCATGGTTCCTTTAATTCCATTACTTTATGTAGTGGAGTGTGTGGTTTACTGAGGTTGGTGTGTGTACATTCACGGAATACAAAATAGCTACTGCGTCAGTGCAGCGTGGAGAGAGGAGAGAGAGAGAAAGAGATAAAACTACTATTAAAGCTTACCATATAAAATATAATTCATTTCAATGCACACACAGACAGACTGATTATTATTATGATATTGTAAGATGCGTTCGTAAATGTTCTTATGTCCATATTAGAACTCTAAACTGAGAGTGTTATCTTAATAATCTGACAATAAAAAACAATGTTCTGCCCTATTATCAGTTGGGGAAGGTGCCATTACGAGTTGTGTAAAAGGAATTGTTATTTTAAGAGAAAAACATATTTTTGCGATAAAACATGATACTGCAGAGCAGCACTCGCACTCTGCTGCTCATGTTCTTTTTTTGTGTGAAGGAAACGAAGAAGGTGAATGATGTTGAGAACGAAAAAAATTGAAGTGCTAATGTATGTACGTATTATATGCGCATTATAATCTCGTATTTATATGGTTCCGAGATCTCTACAAGTAGGGGAGTAACAAATGATAAAAATATTTCTGCCGCACCGTCGTCGCCATCATCATGATCATCAGTAGTTTTAACATAACACCATCATCATCTTCACCACTCTCTATATATTTCTCTAAGCATACCGAAGTTTTTTTTTCGTTTTGGAAGAAAGACAAAAAGTTTTG
This sequence comes from Coecobrya sp. COE2, assembly GCA_027743765.1. Classification (NCBI taxonomy): domain Eukaryota; kingdom Metazoa; phylum Arthropoda; class Collembola; order Entomobryomorpha; family Entomobryidae; genus Coecobrya; species Coecobrya sp. COE2. The sequence goes on along the minus strand of JAHZMV010004543.1, from coordinate 4,653 downwards.
TCCGACTTGGCTAACTTGGTGAATTTATGAAATGTGCAAGTGTATGATGATGATTTGGACGATGCGATGAATGAAAGAGGAATCTGCTGTTTTTGTTGGCTTGAAATTATCGTCGTTCTGGGAGTATGGACGGACGCAAGCTGAAGAAATAGGGGGCGACGCAACATTAAGCTAGCATGTCTAAATAGTTCCTCCGCATTGCATACAAGTATTCGAAGAAGCCTTTGACTCACAACAAACAAATGTTGTATAATATTATGTATGTGTAAAATGTGCACTCAAGTGTGTGCAAGTTGAGGTTGTTTTTTTTGCTCTTGTATGAATAAACTAGTGTGTGTAGGTGTGTGCACTGTGCTGTGTAGCAAATGATAAACCGTCTCCTCTTTTAGCGAACCATGACTGACTGGGATGACTTTGTTGGGGATTTTTTTTCTCTCAATGTCGATTTGACTGGTCGCGGTTGGCCGGGAGTAGTATATTTTTTCTTTCTCTTTCTTGTGGAAAAAGGAAGCGGGGAAATTTTTTGCTTATTTTTTATGGCAACACTGCAGGATTTTAGTGGAAACTGTGCTTGAACTTCATAATATGAACAAATTGAGAAAAAAGGACATTTTTTCACGGGAGAGGAAATGCGAGGACAGATTGACAAGGTTGGGTGATTTTTTAGAAAAACAAGTGAAGGAAGACGAAAGTCATTTGTATGAAAAAAGGAAGATGGTAGTAGCATTTTAGTTAAAAATGCTTTTTGTCGGTTGATAGTAAAGTTGAGCATATAGTGTGGTGGTGGTGATGGCGGCGAAAAGAGAGGGAGAAAAAGATCTTACATTTTCATCTACAAGGTCTTTCGGGTTTTTGTGGCTTTCTCTTTAGTCTGCTTCTGTGGTGGCGTGTTGAGCACGGATGCGTACATTTATATAATATGAAATGTTGGCTGAAAGCCGCAAGCTTTACGTTATTATGCACGGAATTTATTTCTCTAAAGTTCACTCAGAGTGTCGGTTTTGAGAATTTCTGCTTGCTCTTAGAATATTGACAAGTGTATGTTCAATGGACACTTATATGCATAACTGAATAATACACTTTGGTTAGTATAGACATAATCAGCGTCATTCTTCTGTCAATCTCAACATTTGCGAATCGGGATGTCATTGTCTTCTGAGATTTATTGTTTGAATCATCATTTATAGGCATTCTGTACATGTATTCTGGCGTTGATACAGAAAGGGCAGATGATATTATGCTGAGATTTGTAGAGTGGAAATGCTTGAGTTAAAACACTTTTCGCATCGGGCTCAACTTAATTCCACAGTCACCATTTCGTTTGGTTTTTCCTCCTCCACAATATTTCTGCTCATGTAGCATTACCATTATCACGGTTGGACTAACAACGTGTTATTTCACATTCTCATGCATGGCAGATTTCTACCGAAGAACAGCTTTGTTGTGTTGATTATTATCAAGAGCGGTAGAGAAAATAGAAGGACGAAAAGGTTAGTTGAGTAGCACCATTTAACTTGCTTGGCAATTCTCCGGTGACGATGATGGTATTGCAAAGTGACTCGCCTATATTTATGACCAATTCAGAATGGGATAAGAAGACTGCAACGCCACCACCATTGCACTACCACCTACACAATAATATGTACATAAAGTATATATTTATTCATTGAAATGCGTCCGTCGTATTCTCACATTCTATTGCAGCAGCTATGATTCATCATTGTCATCAAATGTTGTTGTGGCTGCGGTATAGTTAGTCTTCTTGGCAAAGAGAAAGAGCGCCAAGGCAGGAGCCACATTTAGCATTATTGAAGCGTAAATTGCCATCTTGTTGTGTTATATCATCTGCGTAATCCACGCTGCAAATAGCAAAGCAAGCGTAGATCCTCACAAGTGAAAAGGAAATACGTGATATGTGCACACACACACAGAATATTATATAACGTTGAGGTTCAGTGACATATACCGTCACCGCACTGACTACCAACTTGGCTCGGTCCAGCCAGCTCTAACAGGAGCTTAACAAATTCAAAAGGAGCACAACAAGCATTTCAGGTCCAATTCAGCAGGGCAGCAGAAGGGAAAATGTTGTGAAGTTGCAGTTTTCCTTTTGTAATGGAATGAATTTCCCTCTCTCTCTCTCCGAATTTTATCCAAGCAGGAGAGAAAAGAATGTAGGTATCCGAAACCTCAGCAGAGTACTCAGGCTTTGCTGCTCTCTCCTGTCGACTCAAGTCTTTTTAGGACTGCCACTGAACCAAGGAATTTGAGTAGTCGTTCTACAGAGATAATAGTATGTATATGTGAGAGACAGTAGTTGTAACACAAGCAACAGCGGGTTGAAGGTTGTTTCGTTCATTGGATGGCTGGTTGGCGAGTTTGGTTTTCGAGGTTTTTTCTAGGTTTCATCCTGTTTTCGAACCTGCATTAGTAATGGTACGGCGTGGTCTGGTCGGTTGTCGGTGATATTTATAGTGAGCAATGTGCGATATTATATCCTCCTCCGTACAATTTTGTTATTGTGTGTGTGCTCTCCTTATATTATGGTTTTGCTCATGAATGGAGAATATATTCGGTGGTTTGGCCTGCTCTCTTCGATTTCTCTCCTTTTGAATTCACTACTTGGCATAGTGGTGGTGGCGGTAGTAGTGGTTGGTGGCACAAGTAGCGTCGTGCTTTCATACATGACAAGAAGAGAAAGTAAAGAGGTAAGAAGGGTTGTTGGTTTCTGTGAGAAGAATGATGAGCGAGGCGTGCTGCTTACCGTACAGGGAAAGTCTCTCACTGAACATGCTTGTCCGTCTGTCTCTCTCTGTTACTCTCACCGCAACATTTATGCATGTACACTACACATCATCATCATACGACAATACGATTCATCTGTGCCGTCGTTGTCGTATTCTCGGTTATGCTATAATGGAAAATAATACAACAGCCAACCAATATGACTGCTGCTTCTGCTGCTGTTGTTGCGTTCAAACTGATGCTATTACTGATGATGATAGCGTTGCGGTAACACTGGGATGGCTGTAAGGTCGTTGTATGATGTAGCAGTTGAAATAGTCGTGGTGGTTGGTGGGACTCGACTAGTAGTAGTAGTTGCAAGTCTTGTAACCAAAACCGCAAACCCACGAAAACCACAGGCACCACTATTACCAACCATCTAGTTTTCCAAGGCCTTCGCCAACTACTATCATTACTGCTGCTGCTACTCCTACTATGCCGTCTAACTCAATACTCACACTCTATCTAGCTAGATATCTGCCTCTTTTCCTTGTCTGCCTGTCTCCTCCACCGAAAATGCCAGGAATTCGGTTTTGAATGCACACATCGTCGAAAAAGGGTGATTGCACAGGATATGTACCTTTCTGAGGTTAGGGAAGTATAATGGTGTTTACTGACGATGATCATGATGATGTTGATGACTGCTGTGCTACCGGTAGGATGAATAGTGAAAACTGTTCTGACTGGAATTGGGTAGCTTAACAGCATGACTAAATTATGGCATGTAATGTGTAGGCTTGAACCTACGCTGTATTTGAACAACACAACGACGACGAGAGGATGATGGTTGTTTTGAGCACCATTATTATGATCATTTGCGCAGGTATATTATTCCAAGTGGCTTTCTATTTTCTATACCCTGAGCAAATACGTAGGAACATGACTATGTAGCCTGGTGGTGGATACCACAGAATTTAACAAAAGATCGTTTATCTGTCGGCTTGCACATTTCCTCCAATCCATTTCGGCCTTTTGTCTTCCCGAACCTGATTGCTGTTTCATTGAGAATGATGAACGGGTGCATTCACAACACACACACATTGAATTTAATTTCAAGTCATGAAAGATTCTGATTAAAGAACTTTCTATTAACAATTTGTAATCCACCGATTCATTTTTTTCCTATGAAACTTTGTCAAGCTGAGAAGGTAATACAATAACCACAACCACCCACATGACTGTCAACAGAGAGTATATAAACGCTTAGGATAATTACCACCTACTTCTATACACTGTTCTTATTCCGATTTGTTATGCCCCTGGTGTATTTTTTTAAATAATGTTTTTTTCTTTTTTCCTTTTTGCAGATTGAAACTTGAGTGTGAAAAACTGGCAACGGAGAAAACAGAGATGCAACGTCATTATGTCATGGTAAGTTGACTTTGTGGTTTTCATTTTAAACTTCACCACACAGCCATTGAACGATTTACGTCTTTCGTTTTTCTCTAGTATAGAAAATCGTTGATTATGCTGTTTTGCAAAAATGACAATGATATTTTCGTGCAAAAAAGAAACATGACCGGCATAGCATGTAGAACATTTATAATGTCTGTAGTAGAAAAAAATGAATGTGGTTTATTTATTTTTTCTTTTATATTCGTTTCTCTAGTACTACGAGATGTCATACGGGCTCAACGTAGAAATGCATAAACAGGTAAGAAAGAAATCTATTTCTCCTCCCTTCAAATATCAAATTTTCTTAGGCCATTATCATGAATTTGTAAGTTTGCATTCAAGTTTAAAGGCTGATATAAAAAAGTGTGAGTACAACAACAAAATAATTCGTTTCTTTCAATTTTAATATTTTTAATCTAAAAAATCTTAATAATTTACTTATCTCCGACATGAAATCAAGTTTAAGAATTTGAG
>JAHZMV010004542.1:0-12898 GCA_027743765.1 Coecobrya sp. COE2 | reverse complement strand
CCCCCCACTATTAAACCTCTGAAACTTCCCCCCACCACCACCAGACTTATTATTATTACTATAATGGAACAAGTGATTAGGTTGCTGATAAGCTTGCTGGAAAGTATCAGAAGACGAGGAACCTGCTCCACCGGAAGAACCATCATAATAAGTTTTGGGAACCCCACCCCCTCCACTCGGAGATAACCTATTGCATTGTTTCTGCGTATTATTTGATTGAGAATTACTGATTGACTGTTGCTGCTGAGGTGGAGGTGGTGGAAGATGCTGGTGAGATGTCGACGTCGTCGAAGTGTTCGAGTGGCTGTGACTGTGATGGTGGTGATGATGATGATGGCCTCCACTGCTCTTGCTCGTGTTGCTATTGTTACCACTACCGAACGCCATCCTACCAATCAACTCGACTTAATTATACTTAATTGTCCCACTTTTAAAACACTCATATTTATTAAAATTACCTAAACTCCAATCTTTCACTTAACTACACTCACAATTTTAATCAACACAATTAAAACATTTCAGGAATTTAATTACATTTTAAATTAAAGATAACCCCATCAATCCACTTTTGTTTACATTGTTTATTGTTTTGATAAATTTAAATAAAAAAAAATTGTCAGTTTGTTTTGCTTCCCAAAAAATAACCCCGTTTTCATAGTTCGTGGATTGACGACCAGACAACCAATCAGGAGATCAGGTTCACTTGTATGCGGACTTGTACACAGCTGCTCTTTGTTTATGTTGAGTGCATTTACTATGAAGAGTTGTACACGAGGGGGAGGGGCTTACAATGCTATGGTATGCGGTGGAGGACGTCTAAATGTGCTTTATGTACAATGTTTGCTTCTTGTTTGGAAATTATGACGCTGAAAATTGTAGAAACGCTTTAAGAAAAAAAATTAATGCGTTTCGGTAGCAACGAATTAATATTTTTTGTTCGAAAAAAAGTGTTTTTATTTGGTGTTCTATAATAAATTACTTTTTTTGTACAATGTCAATGTTATAATGTCAGCAGGATGATAATATTTTTTGGCGTTTTCTTTTCAGTGCTTTTTCGCTTTACTCTGCAACGTGTGCGATTTTTAATAAATACGGGACTTTCGTGTCATAAGAGAATATAATATAAGATACTTTTTTGGTGGTGCGTGATGATGATGATAAGGATAACTATACTATAGTTAAATTAAACTACATATATTTTACAACGAATAAATATGATGATTTTCTAAACTCCAGCTATAAAATTCAAATAATTTAAACAAAAAAAAACAAATCTCTCGCTTCCTTCCCTCCAACCAACTCTAACTGAAATAAATAACCGCGCAAATTCAATTCTGTCAACAGAAAAAAAACAACAAATCCACTTTACCCCCCTACTACTTGCCCCCATAGAGACTATCCAACCCCAACCCAACAAAAACGAGCACAGCCCCAACCCACTGCATCCCACTCAACACATTCCCAAAAAACAAAATACTAGCCAACACAGTAAAGAACTTCCTCGTCGTGGTCACAATCGAACAAGGCAGTGGCCCAAAGTCAGTAACCATAACGAAAATAAAGAACTGCCCAAGCGCAGAAGCAACAGAAAAAGTAAGTATCTTCCAAACTACATCAGGATGATTTAAAACAAAAACGATAAAAGAGTAAATCTCAGACGTGAGCACTAGAGCAACCAACGTATACCCTATACTAAACAGATTCATCATTTTCATCATAACCGCAGAGTTTGGCTTTTGATTGTTGACTCGCATCCGTTCTTGGATAGCACCCGTTAGACCGTCCATAGCTAGCGACATTAGTAGCAGGAGTTCTCCAGTTGAGAATACGTTCGCTGGAGATGTCTGGACTTGTGCTGGCTTCGGTTTGTACATGAACAGACCGATGCCTATCACTATCAGCAGAATGAAAGCGTACTTCCGGAGGGCGTACCGGCGGTTCGCTAGAAGTACGCCGAGAAGCATCACTGGGATCGGTTTGCATGACTTTCCAATGACCTGCAGGAAAGAGGGAAAGGATAGGCAATTAATTAATTATTTAAGTAGGCGTTAGAGTTATGTTATTAATAACCTTAATCAGTCAGTCATCAAACCTGCGTCGGATAAGAAACCCACTGCAACGCCATATTACTAGACACCATCGCAAGCAGATAAGTCAACGCACAGACGCCATATAGCCTGTTCTCCACTACCGCATCCGTCGGCTTTTCCCTCTGTACCGTTTGGAGTACTGAAATAAGCAAACAATTCATTTCATTACAACATCAGATATAACTAATTTCTACATAAAAATTGACAATTTAAATTTATTCAAGAAACTCACATATAACCGCATAACCATAATTAATGAAGCACTGTATACAAACAAGACTGAGCGAATAAACAAACTTCTCCTCCTCAGTGATCACCTCCCCATCCTCGTTCTTCTTCGTCGTCACGTACTTTCCCTTCGTTCTACACAACATCAAGTAAACAAATCAAATTACAATAATTAAATCAATAATTAAATAACCACCACAATTAAATATTTAAAAAATCCTCACATCGCCTCCTGGAGAATCCCGTAGTAAAAGAAGCAAACAAAAATCCCAAACGCCGTCCCAAAAAATTTAACAGTTCTGTTCATCCTTCCAGCAGCACCGCTCTCAAATCTCAATCAATCCACTTAATTATCTCTACGGAAACAATTAAAAAACACTTTTAAAACCTATATTTCCCACACATATGGCCAATTAAACTAAAAGCACCCACACACGCTTTAATTAATCTCTCTTAACCTATCCAAACTAACCTTTCAATCTAAACTCAGTTAAAAAAAACGCGTACTCAGCAAGAAATCATGCGTTAACTTTTGACAGCATCAGCCGAAAAATTAAATACACGTCAGAGTGAAACAAGTGACCAGTTTAAAATGTCAAGTTCGCGGGCTAATTTCAAAATGCCCCACACACTTCACTGGAGTGCTTTAAAAAAAGGAGGCGGAGTTTATAATAAGAGGATACACTAATCTCAATATACTCTGATCATCCAATCCCGAGCCAGCATCTTTCACACAAGCATGTTGTGAAGGAGAGAGAAACACACGACCGTTCTCGCGAGAGAGAAAAACAGACCAACCGACAAAAAAACATGAAAATGATCTGAAAATAGATCAGTTGCCTGAGAAATGTTAATATTTACTCCCGCTTTTCTCGCGCATGTGGGTCTTTAATTAAAGTTTGAAGGAATAATTAAAGTTGACAGTGATTTTAGTGATTGCTATAGTAACAATGTCTTTTGAGGAGGAAGAGCACGTTGTTGGTAGTAAGTTATCAGGAGGAAAGAGACGCTATGACGATGACGAGAACGCTGGAGGAGCTGTTAAATTTAATCCGCAGAGAATTAAAGAAAAATCTGGTCGTTTGAAGGGAGTTGGACAGATGAAGTTACAGCAAAGGGCGTTTGGGAATGTGCTGCAGGAGAAGCATTTGGGTGGTGGTGGGTTCTCGAACAAGAGCAGTTTTTATAAACCGAATCCGAACGAGAGGCTTTGGAACCCGAGTCCGAGTAAACGACATAGACCTGCTGCTGCTGTTCAGAAAGTTAAGAGTGTGGTTGTGGTGGAGAGGAGGAGTGGTGATGGAGATGTTGAGGAGGGGGAGGTCGGGTGGAGGAGGGGGCACTATGACGACAAAGAGGTAAGTAACGAAGTTTTATGCATTTTTTTATCCAAATTTTAAATTTTCCACTAATCAGCTCACAATTTCTTTTAAATTCCAGAACGAGACGAACACACTCCAGACCAGTGCACCAACCGCCTGTGTAATCCCTTACAACGAAAACGACTCACAGAAGATCCCACAATTATCCTCCGACCTGAACAACAGCTTCACCGAAAAAATCTCAAACCTGGACATTTGCAGCCACAGTATCCTGTCAGACTCATCCGTATCATCACCTCCCCCCGCAACCCCCCGCGTCCTTCTCAACTCATCTCCAACACAAGAATCCAACGCAAGAAGCTCATCTACAACAGAACCGTATAAACTAGAGACGTGGGTGGAAACGCTAGATCCAGACTACCCGTACATTACAGAGATTTTAAACTACTGGCATACGCTCGAGTTGACGCAGAAAATTGTTACTATTAATGACATACATCTCCATGACTACATTTTCAGTTATTTAAATTTGTAATACCAGAAATTGTAACACAACTAATAATGAACACCTCTTTCATTCATCAAAAAGGTTCCTCTCAAAACTCCAAATCTCCCGTGGCAACCTCCAACTCCTGGGAACAACCTGCCTCTTCATCGCCTGCAAAGTAGAAGAGATCCAACCCCCAGACACGTCAGACCTCGTATACATAACAGACAACACCTACGACAAAACGCAACTCCTCCGTATGGAATGCCTCGTGTTATCAGTCCTTGACTTTGACCTGTTAACCCCAACAGCGTACGAGTTCACAGAGTACTTCTCGAACACTCTCCAACTCACCCACACAGCAAAAGAGTTCAGCCACTACGTTATCGAGCTGACTCTCCTGGACGGCGAGAAATTCCTCAAATTCACTGGATGCGTGCTGGGTATGACGGCGTGCTACGTTGCTATCCGTTGCTGTGGGGACAGTTACGACAGTAAAAACAACAAACAGCAGAAGCATCAGATAGGCTCACTACCAGAGATACTCAGTCGAGTAAAGAGACTAAACTCTAACGCAGAGTTCGAAAACCTAGTAGAGGAAGCAGCAGGTCACGTGTTCTTCACGTTGCTAAGCGCCGGAAGAAGTAGCAACACGAAATCCGACCTGTCCCCATCAAACTCTGTCTGCAACAAACACAAACAATTCCAAGAGCAGAGATTCGTCGTCGCGGCGGCGGCGGCCGCCGCCTGCTCAACAATACCATGGATACTAAGTTGAAAACGTAGGTTATTATTAATAATTTAAAATTCCACATAATTTATCAAATTTTTCTCCAAGAATAAACTCCCGTATTTTTTATTTAAACATACATAGAGAAATCTCGTTGGTTTTATAAACATTTTTTTTAATAAACTCCATTTTTCATATATTTATTTATCTTAAACCTACATAACAAACACGCATACGTTTTGAAAAGGCCAGACAAGAAAGATTCTCGGTTTTTTTAGTATTTTTCTTTATACACAAGTTTTCGTCATTATAAACAAATTAGTCCAAAAAAACAAAAATTTTTAAACATGATTCTTTTTTTGTTTGTATGTCATTGTTGAAAAAAAAGATAAGATAGATTGAACAACACGCTAAAAACTAGATATATCGTAGTAGTAAACAGAAAAAAAACTTCGCTTCACCGTTTCATTAATTAATTAATGTATTGATTTCTTAATAATTTTTTTTTGTTTTGCATCGTCGTGATCGTCGTCGTCTTGATTCTCTCTATAATTCTTATAATTCCATTTGGAACTGCTCGTCAACTGCTGCCGGTGGGGGTGGGGTTGTGGACGATTTCGTTCCTGCTGCTGGGGTTGTCACGGCAGTTGGGGCGGAGGCTGTTGGTTAATTTCAGAAAAATTTAATTGATTAGAATAGATTAGGGTTTGTTTGTGTGTTTTGTTTGCGGTGGATAGGTAGGTTTATGTCAGTGCCATTTAAATTTGATATTAGCAAATTTGATTGAGCAAGTTTTCTCAAAAGCACGTGTTCTTTGTTTGTGTTTACGTTACTAAATTGGTTCTGTTTATTACTAACTTACTCACGTAACTACGTCATTACTAAATTCGTTCTGTAATTTACTCGAGAAATATATTATTCATTTACGGGAGAAACGTGCGCTGCTTAAATTTAACTTAAACAAATCCGATTACAGAAGCAAACATTTTCAATGTATTTTCAAATTTAAAACTGCTAAAGATTTTAAATCTGACAACAATACACGTTTTTACATAAATATAATGCTAATTACATAAGTAAATGCACAAAACTCTTTAAAATTCTTTTGTTACCGGAAAAATGTAAGAAATATCATTTAAGGAAATTTGAAATTTGTTGTAAGGTCTTAAAAAATTTGAATTACTGTACATTGAAAATGGACCTTCTCTTTCTTCTAACGTTTAAAACTAATGTCTAATTCTAAATAGAAAATAGGCTCCAAATCAATTAAAATACTAAAAAAACTCGCATATTACACCTAAACCGGAACAGTGCTCCCCCACCCACGTGACTTTTACATCAAATTTGTGTAGAAATTGAAAACAATCAAAATTTGTCAGTCAACCGACCGAATATCAGTTCCTATCTAATCCCATTACCTCCATCATTTACCTCCCCATATGTAGACCAACCTAACCACTCACCGCAAATGAAGTCCACCCACCGCCCACACCACCACCCAATCAATTAAATACATGTAAGTCAATCAACTCACGTTTAAGTATCTCCTTCCCACTATTATCCTGAATGAGTTTGGAAGGTGAAATGGAAGGCGAAGTAGTCAGACCTGGAATCATTTGAATGTTGGCCGGAGGTGTCCTGGCCATCGGAGAGTTGCGCAGCTGCATCAGAAACGCACGCTCGTACACGATGCGGGTACCTGCGATAACACACAAATCAATTAGCTACCACGCTACATGTCATGTAAATTTCTGAAAAAAAAACAGGTAAATGTCCATACCCCCCGGAGTAGTGGAGTAAATGGTCCCCCCAGGAGTGGTTGAATACTCATTAGGCAGTTGACTGGCACTCGTGATCGTGACACGCCTCGGGATCGCCTGGCTTTGAGTCACCTGACGGGCTACTGGACTTGCGCTCATTTTTAAAATCTACAACAAATCACACCAACAATTAATTAAATTCCTCAAAAAAAGTGCCGACAATCAATCAACATCAATATCCAACCCACCACCCCCATTATACCTACCTGAACACGTGACGATGTCTAAGTTGCAATTCTAAAAATTTAAAATCCTTTTGAGCAAAAAGCACGCAAACGACCCGAAAAAAAAGAAAGAGTCTCGTAAATAATTATAATTTTTCGGTGTGCGAGAGAGAACGAAACAACGTAGTAAAAAAAAGAAGAAGATGAGATGAAGAAGAAGAGAAAAAAATATAAAGTGTGTTGTACAAAACTAAATAAAGCGGAGACCTTGTGGCATAACTACAACACTCTCTCGTCGACTATACTACACTACTACATCACCAACTGCGACGGAGTTTTGATAAAAAACTGTGAGTATTATAACATGGGGAGTATGTAAATGTAAGTTGTCCAGCCAACAACACTGAGCTAGAAACTAGAGACTAAATGTTTACAGAGGGATAGATGAGCTGATGCTGAATGCTGAAAGAAAGAAAGACGTGAGACGTGAGTACTGTACTTGTTGTAATCGCAATCGCACGCTGCTCCTGCTCCTGGTTTGTATTTAGTGACGATGCGTTTTGTTGTTTTAGTAGGTGTTTTGGAAGCGGGTTGGAAACGGGTTGTTAGTCTGTCTGTCCGGTGGCTGGTATGTTTTTTGGAATTTGTTGGAGAATTTTAAAAAGATTTATTAGATGTAAGATGGATTTAAAGGTCTGGCGAAAATATGGAGACTATTTCTATTTCATACGCAAATTGCATGCAATATTTTTAAGCATTTTATTGCAAGCTTCAACCAATAAATTACTAGCTAGATTAAATTAGTAAATAAATTAATTGTTAGATGTAGATCACAGAACCTATTCCATATTGCGTAAATTCTGATTTTTCAAATGACAATAAAATCTTGTCATCATAACCACGAAACATTAAATTTATAGGTCGTTTATGAATTTGTTTACGTTAGCATTTTTTACTATTTGACGAAAATTTATATGAATGAGTGTATATATAGGTAATCTATATTCAATTAAAATTCACTACAAACGTACTTCACATTTCAAACAGCCAGTGAAGCCCGAATTCGACTTAAAAATTTGAAAACAATTCTATAGCATATTTTTGAAATCCCGAGCACAACCTGGGCAATTGGGCAACCTGTTCAGACTATTCCATACATGAAAAATCTTACAAATTTACCTGGTATGCAGCAAAGATTATAAAACTAATTTAACTATTTACTCGTTATAGTCTTTGGGTAAGCAGTTTTTTTCCAAAAAGTCATTTATTTCCATGCTGACCGAATTAAAAAAATCCTATTTCAATGCCAAAATATCCGTTCTGAAGCAGAATAATATGCAGAAGCAGATGCCAAAATATCTTTTTTGTATGACAAATACTTACTATTTAAAAATATCTATTTGCCATGATACCACTTTAAAAACCTGTCAAGATATAAAAAAGTCCACATAACAAAATAGTTTCAATGTACGCCCGTAATTTATAATTTCCGACCATCACGCCATTATCTCGCCCAAGAAAATTTCCAAAAATCAACTAATAATTTCCGACAATCCACCTCATCAATCCAAATTCCAAATCCATCACAAGCGCCCCTTCCCTACAACATTTCCTAAAAACCCTCTTGTTATGAACATCAGATCACCAGAGACAGAGAACTATCAGAGGATAGTAACAAAAACACGCCAGCCATCCAACAAAACCAGCGTGATACATAAATCGCATATAAATGTGCGTAATAAAAACATCCAGCCAGAGCAGAGTTCTTGTTTCTCTCTCTCTGTCTCTCTCCTTCTTAGTTAGTATAGCAACAACATAAGTCCACGAGGGTCCATCCACCATAAAAGTCCCCAAAATAATCATCTAAAACCCTCACGCATCAATATAAAACATCACCTACATCCATGAACTCCCTCCCCTCTCCATATAAATAATTTTTACGACCATGTCCAAAAAAAATAACTTGACTTGAATGGAGCAAAAGCGACAAACATATACACAGAAAAATATATAAAATAGCGAGACAACTTTTGCATGTAACAGTTTTACTATGTCTCTGTGTCTCAGAGAAAAAACAAAGTACATATTTTCTAATTCCGATTAAAAAAGATCCATTTCGTTCCTATTTCCTTTCTTCTCTTCTGTCCTCATGTGCTTCTCCTTGTTTTCTTGTTTGAGTACTTGTTTTTCAACAAAACTACGCTGTATTTTTTATATCGGTCCGTCTCTGCTGCTATCGGCTTGAGTATGTATTTAATGTTGTCATAGTAGTTAATAGGTTATAATCGGTAGGAGGATATATACTTATGTACATACTTTTTTTGAGTGAGTCGGATACAACCTCTCGTGTAGGTTGTTGTCGCTCTTTGTGTAGTAGTCTGGCTAGATGTATAAATGCTATGGAAATAAGTTAGATAGATGCTAAAATGGAAATGCAAATAATAGATGGGACGGTGGTGTATATGATTAGCGCTTTGATTGATGCGATTAGTGAGTCAGTAGTGGTTGTTAAACATGTAGTAAGGGAAATAGGTAAACTACGTTTTAAATTGGCACGTGACCGGGTAGGTAGGCTGGACTGATATCATTGTGTGCACAAGTTATGAGTAATTTAATTAATGATGAGATATGAACGATGAACTGTTGAGAAGGTGGTTCACTCGAATATATGGGTGTTATGGAGATAAAACATTATTGGTTGCATGCATTAAATTAAGTTGTTGTGGAAGGGTCTATTTTCGACTTTTACTTATTTACTTACTTCTAAATTTAATTTAATTTGTACGCATTTATTATGCATATTTAGGATAGGATGGGGGCTTTTTAATTCATTTCTTGTTACAGAGCAACTTAAATGTAAACCCGTATGTATGCAGGTTGCACTAGTAATAAATTTACTCCAATGGTCAATAATATTTTCTATTTTTAAGCACGTTGCACCATGTTGTCAAGGTTGCTTGTGGTGTTGCTTCTAATGAACTTTTCTCACTTCAACTTTATTATTATGAAAATCGGAGGTCGACAACGCTGCCAGTTTAAGGACGCTACTCATCCAATAGTTTTCGTAGAAGGACATTCCATTTTCTGCGCGGTAGTTATTAGCAACGGGTGCTACTTTTATTTTAGTGACCTTATCTATCACGTTCTCTTAATAGGCTTACCGCGAATAAATTTTAAATTGTCAAAGTACTGACTTTCATATATCATACATAATGAAATAATGAATTAACACCGTTGAGAATGCAAGTTCCATAGAAACAAGTTCGCAATATTCCTAACTTTTAACGTGTACTTTATAGACCGTCTAGTGACCATGTACATTATTTGCGCCAATGAATGACCTTTCCAAAATGACTACACGTTTTCAAACCCGGTGACGTCATAAAATAAGACCGTATGCAATATGCCATTGACCTTGTGTCATTTAAAAACATAAAACATGTATGAAAAATATATTTCAAATCCGAAGTAAATATGTAAATAATGCTTATTAAAATAAATGAAACATAAATCCCGCATAGTTTTGAAATAATTTTTAATTGAATATTATACAAAAAAGACAACAATTTCTGTTTAGTTATGTAGCAGCAACAATTTTTCATTTTGGCATGTAATTACACAATAATGGCACGATATATAGCACGCGTGCTCTTCATCTTCATCCTCCTTCCTAACGCAAATAAATAAAAAAACGCTTAAAATTCTCAAAACTTCCACCTTTCCCCCTCATCAAAAAACACAATAAAGGTTCTTCCGTTTTTACAAAAAAAATCCCTCCATCCTCCAATTTAAAACAAAAGCAGTCGAAAAGAGAAACATTTGAATTGAATTAAAATTCCTTTTTAAAAAATAATTAAGTCTTAAGAAGAGAGAAACGACAACCTAAACAAATTTCCCAAGTAGCCCAAATCTGTCTACTTCATCAACTTGACGATACTCTCAATCAACTCATCGCACCTCGGACTAACAGTCCCTTTAAGTTCGGAAGGACTTGGTCCCACCATCTTGATAAGATTTGGCACTTCACCCCTCGCAAGCTGACAGCATCTCAGGAGCGCTTTCAGACCTCGCCAGATAAGAGGCTCGGGGGCTGACGGCTGCTTCTCAGATAAGAACTGCAGGATCGCCATTGAGATCTCCACTGCTACGTCGTCGAATACCTGAATATTTACACGCGTTTACATACGTTTGTGTTGGAGGAGGTTGCGTGGTGGTTTTTGTTGTGGGTGTTGGAGCAGTTGTGGGGATGTGGGGGAGGGGCAGGGGACAGGGGGAGGGAGGAGGAAAGAAATTTCAGATTTTTATTATTAGATATTTGACATTTGACTGCTTAATGAAATTATAGATAATTGATACATAATTTACATACATAACTACAATCTCTAAATACATTAATTTATATGCAAATCAAACCAGTTAGCAATAAAATCCACAAAAATATTGATCCCCACCCATCCCAAATTCCAATCTACCTACAAAACTCACCTTCGACTTTGACTCTTTAGGCAGTATACTCCTTATACTCGTCGTAACCCCAAGACGCTTTTAACATTTTTATTTTAATTTATCAAACGCAAACACACACACGCGAGCACACAAATTTCCATACAGCAGCAAAGAGAGAAAAACGACAAAGAAACGCCCTGTGTAAACAATTAATAAACCCCGATGAAATGTAAAATGTGCATAAAATCGAACTGACCGCAGTTTTTACCTCCTTGGCGACCATATTGTAAACGAGCGCAGAGCCAACGTCCCTCAGCTCCTTGGAGAGCAACGCGTGAACTGCGACTTTAGTCGTCACGCGGATATTGCTCGTGACGCTCACAACCGAGTTTGGACCGAAACCTACCGTCTCCCACTCAGATATGTACCTATGGAGACGTACATCCATGATCATCAATTAACTGCATAAAATTCATTCATTTAATTATTTAGAGCAATTTCCGGTAGGTAACTCACAGCAACCACTCGCTAGTAGAAAGATTCTCAAAAAGATTGCACAGCAGCAGAGCAACACCTTCCTGGCACCCGAGCGGCAACTGATCGATATTATTAGCGTATCTCATGATAATATGATCCCTCCTGTCCTGATGCAGCACCAGAATAACGTCGTCCTTGGTAACCGCCACCCACGCAAGCACCTTAAGGCAGTAAACCCTTGCGTCATCGTGGATATTCGGGTCGTTCAGCAAGATCCTCCCAATCAGACTGAGAAAATCGTCCGACAGTACCCAGGAGCCTTCATCACCAAGGCAATACTCCCTCAGTTCCTTCAAGCATCTCATTTCCTCCTCGTTAAGATCTATCGTGTGGAGGGACTGCTCAAGGTTGTCCAGCAGCTCCTCGGGCGTGTTGCAAACATCCCTGCATTAAACACATTCAATTATTTAACCGGCTCCCATGCTAAATACAAATGCATTCTATTAACCATTCGTCGTGTCTCCATGCCTACCTGAAAACGATAGGAGGTTCCCTAGCCTTTTTCTTCTCATCAATCTCCCGTCGTTCTTCCTCTTCCAACTGATTTTGCTGATCCACTAACTGCTGCGCATTAGGCTGTTGATTTTGCTGTTGTTGCTGTGACGACGAAGAACCCCCACCTCCACCGCCACCACCAGAAGATTTCTTGCCTTTCTTCTTCTTCTCAACGTTATTATTACTCGTATCATTATGTTCGTGATTATCCCCCATTTTATTCAACAAATTTAAATAACACCTATCAAATATTTTAAATTTCTCCAAAAAAATGAACAATTATGTCCGGAAAAAAATTCTCTCTCCCAAGTTCCCTGAACTTGATTCAACTCTAAAATGAAACACTAAATACAGATACTCAAGCCGATATTTTTTTCAAAAAATTGATTCTATTTTTAGATATTTTTTTACGTGTTTCCCGAACACAGAAACGAACGTTCAACGAACTCTCAAAACACGACTACGTGGTGCAGAGAATCGACACACACCGTTTTCGAACCAATACTCTCGAACTTTTGTGTGTGGAGGAGTTGATACGTGACGTGTTATCTACTGATTGATACGTTAGAGCACGATTAT
>JAHZMV010004541.1:0-25837 GCA_027743765.1 Coecobrya sp. COE2 | reverse complement strand
GGTGTGGAGTACAACTACATACTCTAGAACAATGTGTGTACATATAAGCTACACGGGTGCATTCTGTCAGGAGGTGCAGAGAATTAAAAAAATATTCCTCTATTTTGGGACAGACTTTACATATAAACCGGATATTTATCAGAGGATTATATTATTATTATAAACAGAGAACAGATTACAAATACTCAAAATGAATAGTATGTCTTTTAGATACGATACATGACTATATTGCGCTTATAGCCGTTGTGTTAACATTATCATCGTTCATCCTTATTACTAAGTTATTACTCGGCATTTGTTCAAAAGTTTAACGTTTACCTCTAGAAACGGGCACGTTGGAAAAACTTCTTTTGGTTTGAGATTTGGTATAACACAAAAAATTCAAATACTCAATCTAGTCAATCTTGAGTGTTACATGAAAAGAAAGTCCTAAAATATTTATGGTAAACTCCCACGTACTTTCATTTCGTTTTAATGATTCTCTCTCAACTCAGTAATTTGTGAGTGTGTCATGGGGATCTGATGTGAAATCATCATATAAATGATACTTCAACCTTATCTCAAATCATTTTTTTCATGGTCATACAAGTGTAAAGTAAGCTACCCACGTAAAAATGCTCTTACCCAATTTTCGTTTACAAACCATGACATGAAATGGTGTCTATTAAATATGATTTTATATTCATATTCCATACAGAATTAACTCGTTGTTTAGTCATAGCAATAACAGCACAGACATATATTTAGTTTCCCAAATTGCCCGATGGAAGTCAATATTTAAAAAATACATGACAGAGAGGGCATTTTAAGTGGGCACTGTATTGTGTACATTTTGTCACGTGATACGGCTATATATAGTTCTACACACAACGAATTAACCATTAGCACGTAAATATTTCTCATCTCTCCCGTCCTAGTCTAGGACTCATAGACATAAATGATTCATGACTACAGCTTCATGTTATACAATACACGGCCAACGACTATATACTCTATTATAACGAAATGAAGACACTATTATTATGGCGATAACTAGGAAAGACTAAAAACCTAATACCCATGTGACGTGTTCCATCGTGTGACTTGGTCATTGTTTTCGTTCTCACAACAACAACAGGATCAGGAACTTTCACCCGTTTACAACACTTCATTCGATAGACATACATACCTACAAAGGTTATATAGGTAATAATACAGAATAGGGAGCCTAAGTGAGGTAATAATAATATGTCAGGAGACAGTTAAGCTTCTGACTATTGCCATAAACTTTTCAGGAACAGTTCAGTAGCACAATTATGTCGGCTCGGCTGTGATGGTGATGATAGCTTTTCATGAAGTCACAAAAGTCGATAGGAGGCAAGCTGAAAACAGTTCCAAGTCCTATAGCTCAACACTAGAGTACTACACAGTGATAGCATACGATCATAATGTAAATGTATATTGCCGATTTCCAATGCCTTGATTGCGGTAGAGATACATACGGGAAGTGAGATGGCTTTTGGATTATTATTGCAAATTACAAAACTTGTCTTGAACCCAACAAAAAGTTCTTTTCTCTAGTCTTACTCTAGTTCGATGAGATCCTCAGGCTTAATGTTTAAAGGCTTCATATGCCATTACACTATACTGCATATATATGACAATGATTACATACACATTGGTTTTTGTACGTAATAAGGCTTCTGCTGGTGTACTACATATCTGAGACTTGATACTCACTGCCGCAATTGTTTTTCATTTATTCCACATTCTGCAAACTTTTCGATGGAACAGAAGAAGTATTTAAGTAGAGAAAGAAAAGTTTTCCTCCATGCTTGTTGTTTTCTTCCTTATTACATCATATCAAATGATATTAATCGTCATAAACGTTAAATTTAGTACCGAAGCTGAATCTGGAGAACAGTAGCAAAATATTAAATATAGAAAGGTCAGGTAATATTGCGCAAAAGTTTCGACATGCATAATGTATTTATTTCCACTTCCCCACCAAATGAAAATAAAGTCATCCATGCAATCGAGCATGAAACTAAAACAACTAAGTGCTTGGTTTTGGTTCAAGTTGTAAGGAAAACATGCTGATATTATGATTTCAAAATACCTGGCTTACTTTGGTTTGCATATTATAATTGCTACTTCACTTCGTTTCATCATTTTTACTTAAATGGAAAACATTTCCTAAACAAAACCGGATAGTAGTTGTTTCATTTTATATTCCGCATAAAAATATAACTCTTTCTTCACTGCTGGAGAAACATCGACAAACTTATTTTTGAACGAGTTTTGGGAATTGGTAAGTTTCATAGATAAATAAATCCAAAACCAGCAGCAAGTCCCTCCCGTTCAAATCTATATTCTTCCTGGTACAAAATGTCAAATATCAATAGCAATAAATATGAAATGAAACTACAAATTCTCAAAAATACTATGGTTTACTTCCATTATAAACGGAAATATCAAAAAGTACAAAAATAATAATAAACTGAATTCTACTAAATTCTAGGAAATGATTACATAATAATACCATGCTTATGCGATTTTGGAGAAGACGTTAAGATGTCATGATAGTGGAAAAATATCTATCATACTATGTAATACGTAACCGTATCTTATCTTTCCATTCAGCCGTGATGGATGGATACGATGGTTGATATTCAATCTATTAGTTTTGTTTGAGGTTTTGCTATGTTTGAGTCTTATGGACTGAAATTCTTATATACATCTTCATTCACTGTGAAATTTTACTTTCCTACAGAGATTTTCCCATTTAAAAACCGTCATATATAATAGGCCTATCTTGCTTGCAGTCTTTCCATTTATTCTGCTTTATGGTAACCGACCATGAAACAGGCTCCTGTTTTAGCGAACAAGAATATTTACGAGTGTGGTTTGCTGATTTGAGATAATCCAATAATTTTATGGAAGAATGAATTGGTTATAAGGCTGCAAACTGTAAGTTCTATCATGATTGTCTTCATACTACCGCCGCATTGCAGTGAACAATGCTCCCTTATCATACATTTGCGATGCCTTTAAACATTAGTGTCGGGACTGCTCAGTAAATATTTTGTGCACTAATAAGTCGATAGCAGTTAAATGTATCTAACTCTACGTAAGTTAATTGAAATAGATGCCAAACGAACTATGTGTTCTTGATTATTAGACGTTTCCTCATTTAACCGTTTCCTAATCAAACATTTACGTACATAAAATTCACTGGTACATTATTGATTCAGACAAAAAGCAAACTTTATACCCTGATACAGGGATTGTTACGGCATTCGATATCTTTCCGGTACGGAAGATATCATTTTGAGCAAATTCATTTCATTAATTGTTTGTCTATGTTGATTTTCAAAGTTGGAAAAATACCTACCTGTCTGCCCTATCCCAGCAGCTATTTGGTAGATAATTTTTCCTACTTTGTGATATCTACTACTTTGATTTCGAAATTTGGCAACCGTAAAGAACCCAATACGAGAGTGAAGTGAGTAAACAGTATTATCATTGCTCTGAAAACTTTTGTTCAGTCAGTGTATTATATTCTACTCTGTATTCTATTCATCCAATCTAACCCACTCTTCAGGCTCTTATAGCCATGCTTCATCTACTTATTTTATGTATTATATTTACTCTATGTATTTTTCTATATAGTCTTCTGTATGCTTAGTTTAATACTTAAGTTTGAATAAGCGTGTAACGCGTAACTGCCGGCATTGTGGAGTGCAGTGTCGGTTCGGTTACGCTGGTACGAATAACTTGCAGAAGTGGTAATCTTAATGACTCTCTGAATAAATGAGTGTGCTATAGGCAAATCACTCAATAGTTATTTGGCAATCTTCAAATAAAAGCAATGGTGAAAATTACTTTTCATTGGAAACTTATTCACTCGTATTTTACCCTGAAATGCTGCAAAGTCGTTGCCGTGTTAAAATGAACTTGAATTCTTTTGACTTCTTGATTTTAAATGTGTTGTCACTTTCAATTCAATTGATGTTTCTATACGGGAGAATGTTATTTAGTGTAAAAGGGAATACTATGTACATATAAAATGGAATTTTAAATTTGCAAAATGTTCATCACTGTAACCACCACCATACCATCCATTTTCAATTTTGTCGAATATAAAAGGGAAGGCATGATGATGAGAACAAAAGTTGTTTTAAATAAATAATATATGGGTTCACCAAATCGGATCGTAGTGGTTCACCCGGCTCACATAGTAATGTGCTCACTAGTGTGTGTGCTGTCTGGCAACATACAACCGTCGGCATTTTGCATTTTCTGTGACATGTGAGCTCTTTGTAGTTTTCACTTTTGGTGCATGATAAAAAATGGTATAGGTATACATATAATTGGTACATTGGTATAGGATATTCGTAAAAGTCAGTACTCTCATTAAAACCATCTACTTACTTTTTACAGAAAAACGTAGGCTTTCTTATAGTCTGAATTAAACCGGTGTGACCAACCTCATTGACTCATTACCATTGCAGATTTTGAAGCGTACTTACTGCTAACGACGAGACAAAGAGCACACAGCACATTTACTATGGCAGAATGGCAGACTAGATTAGCATGTTTGGATTTTTGCGAGGAAAGAGAAAGGCTATAATTAACTGGGCGAGTGGTTGTGTCGGGAAAGCAAAAGTCACTAAAGAGATATTAACAAAAAATAAATATTTCAACTCAACACCGTACCATGTGGTGTACAATGAACACATCAAAGCATCTAAATTACGAGCTTTGGTTTAACTATGACTCGGTTTTCCCCGAAGACAAACAAATGTTACTTGGTTTTACATAATGCATAATATATAATCACTCTGAGAGAGAGGATTTTTATTAACAGAAAGACTTATAGGATAGGGTTGGCGTTTGTTTTGTAAGTATATATTCTTCTGTTTCCAGTTTCACCATGGTGGTAAATGTTACGTGTATAATGATAAATGAGCAAGAAAAGACTCGGGTAATAATTAGCTAATCTCTCTCTAATACCCGTATTTTTAGACTTCTCCTCCGTGTTTGCGTCGATGAAGAAAAATAACTATGATAGAAATTAAACTCAACTCAGGACATTTTAACACAAAAACGTGCATGTAACTTTTCTATAAATCACTCTTCGTCTGTGGAAAAATTCAACCGATATTTTGAGATTTTCCTCTGTCAAAGGAAGTGTTCAATATACAACTATGTAAATATTAAAATTAGGATAGCTCCACAATTGACCTTCAATTTTCATACAGAGTAGTACCATTAAAAGGTTAAGTATTGTATTTTGTCTTTCTCTTTCTTCCATGTTTTTTTCATATAATGTCTCCAATAAGTAAGTATGCATACTTTACATATTATATGGTGTATTTATATACAAAATTGCCTACCGCGTCAAAATGTTAAGATGTAACACAACTGTACATTACTAAAGTTCTTCACACCTTTGCCTTATTAATTTTTTGTGCTCTTTGTACTTGGAATTATAGTTATTTTCATTCATGAAAATTTTCATCATGATCAACACAAGAAAATTTTCCAAGGTTTTAATAATCGTAAAACTGCGTACTCATTCATGCACAGAATGTTTCCCATTTAATAAACATTTCTCCGTAACATTCACAGCTGGTTCTTTAATTAAACTTGTTTTCTGTATTTTTTCTTTCATTTTAAGTATCATAACATGTTTTTATTAAAAACTACAACATTGAAAGCATTCATGTGGCTTTAATAAAATTGAAAGTAAAAAAGGTCATGATCTCAATTTTACATTACTAATAGTGCTGATAACAGTAGTACATTTATAATAAATTTAGAAACATGTTCCATGTGAATTATAAACATGCACTGCTTTGCTCGACAAGAGAAAGTCGATTCAAGGTATAATTTTATTCCTCAATATTGTTTAGGTATTGGATTAGACTAGACGCATGAAAATGCCAAAATATGGCTATTTTTAATTTTAAGTATGAGAACCTTCGACCTTCTTATATACCAAAGTTCATAAAAACTCTGGTGATAATAGTGTGCAAATGTTGCAAAAGTAGCTATAATTACAATGCTGATAATAGAATAACAATGAGCACCTAACTATACGTAATGTACATAGTAACCATGGAAGGAAAGGACCAAGGTATACAATATTATTGTCTGTTACACTAATTAATTCACTCTATCGTGGTCCCTAGTGACTATTAGCTTTAACTTTTATTTTGCCAATCTATTTCGAGGGACGTGCCCTTGCTCGATGCGCCGAATTTAAATGAGAGGAACACATGGACACAAGTGTTTACCGACGGAAGGGCAAGTTAATGATAGCTTGCATTTGTCAGTCGTAATGATCAGCATAAAATATGCTACAAAAATAAAGTTCAAGATAAAATGGGATTAGTAATATTATGAAACTAGTAGGAAATAACTTTCTAGGAATAGGATTAAAATAAAAATAAAATAAAAATCCTTTTGTAAATATTTCATACAGGATATTATACTCATTGTATTCTTTATATTGTACGATCTGTCTTCTACTGAAATAAACTTGCGCACATACAATATATTAATTCTTATTTCTAGAGCTGACGAGAATAGAACCAAATAAATGGCTCAAATGAAAGGTAAGACGATGACAAGATCCACGAGGAAAACGATAAGAATTACCCAACAACAAAGTGGAATTGTTTTGCAGAATAATCACACAAAAGTACATTGACTTGATATTTCTTGAGCTATGTTATGTGATAAGTAAGTAGCTTTCACTTTCACATAAACCGACGGAAGTCATCATTTTTGTTACAAAAGCTAATCCGATCGTAGCAAACATTTATACACTAAGAATACAAAAGCATGTATCTACTCGTTGCCCGAAGATTTATACTATTTCAGGCTATTTTGAGCATAAAGTTAGTTATGCTACATTATATTTGTTACATAAATACTTGGGTAATTACTATTTACTATTATCAAGATAACGTTAGATAACCTTTTAACCCTTCTTAACTAAATGTAAAGGGGATATATAAGAGTAAGTGATCTTGCTTCTTTAGTCGAACTGTGTCAACTGCTACTTTATCTATGAAGTAGGAAATAGAAAAAGCCAATGAATCTTTTAGCCTGGACTTTATAAACTCCATCGTCCATGATAATAACAATAATTATATGCTTTTTAGTCTCGTCAAAGAAAAGCTTTCAATAGATGTCTTGTTAAATACATCCTGCTGACTGTGTAGAAAACAAAACACGTGCTCGCTCAGTTATTCAGTCAGTTCAATGGCATGACATATGATAAATCATAACATTTGCTCAAACTATTCCTAAATGAAGGAGGAAGTCTGTCAGAAGAAAGTTCAAAAGAAATATTCATGTTGAGTAGCAATAAAGAGTAAAGAGCACTGTCCCTAAATACACACTTGTCGGTAGGGGTTAAAAAAACTTCATGTAAATAATCATTCTTTCTCTTTGTTTTTCACTGTGATACGAACATGGAAAAAGATCACATAAGCTTGAAAGAATGATCCATGTGATCTCCAAAAGAGAAAGCGTATAAAAAATGCACAGGGATCAAAACTAGTTTCTTCATGGCACGGAGTGATTTCACAATATACTATTAAGGCAATTTTATACTTTAAGGTAACTTCACTTTCTTACCTTTTGATTAAGTCCAAAAATTGAAAATGCCAAAAAACAGAACTTCGTCAGAAAATCTCAGGGGCACGTGTAAAAAATTACTACCCACGAAAATATTTAATGAAAATATTTTACATACAATATTCAATCTACATTAATTTCTTCTATTTTTATAAAGTCGTATAGAAAATATCGAATATTAGTAATGTGAGTTGTTGAACAAAAAGTGAAATGCTGTTATCAGTAATCGTTCACACAGTCCACAGCTCTGTCTCTGTCTGTCTATTGTTGGTATTATTTTATCTTGCTTTATTGTCTTTTATTTTTATGAACAAATTAAACTGGCAGAATGATGGTGTTGATGGTAGTATATTGTGTGTGATATTCGGTATATAGCAAGTATTACCAGTATAATCTCTTTCTTTTGTGCTGGAATAAAAAGAAGGATTCCTTATTACTATTAAGTACGGATGAAAGACAGAGTGCTCTTCAATGGATCTCAAACGAAGAGTGAAGAAAATTTGGAGTCGTTGCAAAATTTTAAAAGTGGCTGACTCGTTTTCATCTATTTTCTGCTATAGGCACCCAAAATAGGTGTAAGTATATAAAATGAAAAAAAGTCTACATACATATAAACTTGTATGATATTATTTGTGTATCGGTTTCACTCAGCTCGCGTTACACTACAACAAGACATATTATAATAGGCTTCATTTCATCATCGTCACCATTTTCGTTGTGGAATCGCATGTCGTTTTTTTTCTCGAGTAGATCGTGGAGAGCTGCAGTGCAGACTGCATAT
Organism: Coecobrya sp. COE2; assembly: GCA_027743765.1. NCBI lineage: Eukaryota > Metazoa > Arthropoda > Collembola > Entomobryomorpha > Entomobryidae > Coecobrya > Coecobrya sp. COE2. The sequence goes on along the minus strand of JAHZMV010004541.1, from coordinate 17,424 downwards.
AATATGTACTTATTCTAGTACCGAGGAAAGGTAAGTGGAAGAGTAAAAAGACCAAAGAGAATGCGATTTCAAACTAGTTGAAGACATGCTGACGACGTCAACCACGACCGTGAGAAGATGTGTTGAGGTTGTAGATGAGACGATGATGATGTTGGTAGCAGCCTTTTACAATGGCAAACTAGCAATTCAAAAAGTAATTTTCCCCTGTTCAAACTACTTGAAAACAGTCTGTTATCCTCACCGTTGACCGTTGTTGTGTATAACTGCTTATTATCCCTGCCATTCAATACGGTGTGGTGGCAGCAGCATGCCTGCGCGCATGTGGTATTTCTTTACATGTTCCCTCGTGCAAAATTACAAGTCTTTGTAGTTTTTAGTCTTTTGTATTATCAAAACGAAATTCCATCATCACCGGTAGCACTTTATGTCGTAAGAATGCTTTAGTTTAAATTAAGAGCTCTTCAAAGAAACGGAGCTCCTTTATATTTAAAAGACCGTAAGTGAAAAGCATGGAAGTAAAAAATACTAATTTGTTTTTCCTCTTTAATGATATGAGCATATGATGAGCCTTTATTACACTTTTGTTTGACGATAAAATACATCGGATGACGTAAAATGCCTGTTTCTTGTGTTTTAAATATAATTTGGCATGTAAATGCATAACATTTTATTTGATGACGATCATTCCTTTAACTACAATTGAGGTACGTTAAATTCTTCCATTCAGTAACACAACATACAAAGTCGTGATAAGACAAGACAATTGAGGATAAAAGAAAAGAAGGGGCATTGCTGAACTCCGAAGATAACGCGAACGCGGATATGCTAATATTATACCGAAATGTATGACTAACAACGTATGTAGCATATTAGGATTTGAACTGTTTAGCGCTGTTGTTGCCGTTGCGAAGTCTAAAAGAAAAAACTCGGCTACTAGAACAAAACGCAGGAAAGAAACATTGGCATATAAGATATTATCCCATCATTGTATGAGCCTGCTATACGTGACATCTCTTATCTTCTTATCTCTCATAACTATATAGGCATACCAAATAAATTAAAGGATTTGTTCTTTATTGTATTATTTTTAGCTTTGTATAAGAATGCAAAGTAAGAAATGAGAATAAATGCGCTCTACATATTTTCCTATATTCCTTTTCTTTTTACTCATGCTACTAGTCCGACTTTCTGATATTTCTTCTCTCTCTTCAATGTTTTATCGCACACTTCAAAATAAAATAAATTAGTTTATAATATTTATATAAGAAGACGATGTCGCGTTAAAAAATTGTGAAATTGCAGTTTATAAGTTCATATATGACCTTAATACTTCTTCCATCGACTCACCAACAACGTGTTCACGGTCACGGTACACTCCCTTCCCAGCCCATATTCATGATGCATATTATAGGCTTACAACGATTTAAAAAAATAACTTGGAAAGTGGCAAAAAGGAAAAAAACGCGTGGTACAAACACTACAACGTACAAGACGAGTGTTGTTTGATGTGTTTGAATAAAGGTGATAATAAAAAATGGAAAATTTGCACACGCTTCATGTTCATTTATGCATAATATATACCTACCTATAAACACGAACTTGTAATATATTATGTAGCATATATTATATCCCTAGGCATACACATAATATGCTTTCTTCAATAAAATCACGTCATGAAATAGTCTACCTAGCGAGGTTAAGCTTTGAAATATTTTGTGAAATTGAACAAAAGAGACGCTTTATTTGGAAATTGAAGTACATACTCCACTGATTCTAATGCATTCATGTATAAATGAGTACGGAGCATCAGGGATTTTTACTTTTCGCAAAAGCAACCAAACAAGGAAACGGGAGGCAACCTTTTCTGATTTTTTGTGTGCTTTCTCCCTAACTGTGATGAGTAGGAGTGCGGTTGGCGGTCTTATCTTTCTTCATTCATTCCAACTCTTTTTTTTATATTCTTGGTACATTTCTATCCTTCCTGTTTATTGTTGTTCTTATGAGAGACAAGTAGGGACTCTTGGTCTGGAAGATGCCCCTGCAGTTACAGCCTATTGTTGTGGGTAGCCAAAAGGTACGCAGAATGATGATAAAGAAGAAAAGTAACTTTTGATGAATATGATGTTGTCAATATTTCTCTGACAGAAGGAGATGGATGTGTAGACACTAGATAACTTGCTGCTCATCATCAACATCATTCTTGGTGAACCACAACGGGGGTCTTTATTACTGAAAGAGAGGAAAAAGAGGCTTTTCTGAGGTCTAAAATCGTATGAAAGGAATGTACAACTTTTTGTTGGAAAATTGCAAGTAAAGACCACCCGACCACCACCATTGGACCCCACCTGGTAGCGCACACACATTTATTTTGAATATAGACACACAATGTTATAGGTTGTACAAAAATGTATATATCTATAATTATAATGGAATTTGGGAACACTTTATCTTATAAATACGTACATATAGTATGTACTTGGAAGCTTATTCAACTGTATGCAACAACAACAGCAACAAGAGTTTAAAGGATACCAGCAAAAATATTTATGACCTCTTACAAAGAGAGCGGAACATAAGCAGAAACCATTAAAAAGTTAGGTTTCTGCACTCATATCATTATTGCTCTAGATATCATGCTATCTTTTGCTGCTTCTCTCTCAAGAGAGAAAATCACGTTGACTTTGAGTTGTTGAGATACTTTGTGTTGATTGTGTGTGGCATATGGTTGGTTAGCGTGGGATGCAAGGCAAGTATTTTTGCGATGGATGGATAGAATCGTTCTGTCAGTTTTAAAAGGACGATGGAAAACATGAAGTTTGTTCCAAAGAAATACTTTTATGAACATGTGCTTTGTGCTTTCCCCTCCTGCGTACTTTTACACTGGGCGTTTATAGCTATGATGATAATCATAGCATGCCATCATAATAATGAATATGGATGGCAGAAAAAATTTGCATTTTTCACTAGCTAGTAAAGATTCCAACTTCCGCATATCCAGCATGTCTATTTCACAGCGGAAACTTGTACGTGCCACAGAAACTACAGTCTCCAAAACGGAAACGAAACGCCAACTTCGAGTGACAGATTATTCACGGAAAGATACAAGGAACATTTTAGTTGTCGAAATCTGTTTTGGTAGATGTTCCACAAAATCACCTTTGCAGCCTATTATGTATACCTTGGTATTTATGCATACCTACTTTTGCTCCTCCTTCTTACCTTGAGTACTTGAACAAAAATATCTAATCGATGTGATCATTAGTACCAAGTTCAAAGATTTTGCGAGGTTAACTACGGTTAGATGATAACGACAAAAAATATGGTAACATGCAACTTCATCTCATATTTTACTATGTGAATTTTCTTATCCGAAAATGATATCGCATTCCACTAAATTATTTAACTTGTCTATTTAGTATAGTCAATCGTCACAGTTGGAAACGTTCTTTCCTTAATTGGGAATGGATATTGAATATTAATGCCATTTCATGCTAACTACATCATATCACAAATTATATGATGTAGTGGCGATGATGTCAGCGATAGTGACGATAATGAGCCGTGTTGAGAGCCGAGAGGTTCCCTCCCAAGGTCTTTGTTATGAATTATAAAGGTCGCGTTGAAGAAAATGTCCACTTTGTCAACTGAAGTATCATAATACTCAAAATTAGGGTTCTAGCCTCCATCATTCACCTGTCAGTATGCAACCATGGTGATTGTTTGATGATGAGCAACGAGAGATCTAGATGTGTCATTATAGGTAACATTGAGAACAAATGGCTTCTGAGATTTCCTGACGATGACGAGGCAATATAGACCACTTCAGCACTGTATCGTTTCCATCACTTGCTGATTATATGAAGAGGCTACTTGTTTCAACTCCAGCAAACATGTTGTTCTACGAAATGGGAATGTGTTAAACTCAAATTGAAACGTGAAATGATTTCAGAACTTTCAATTTATTAAACAGAATTGTTTATTATTATTATTAGTTTCGTTGGCTACTTCTTGACACTGACACAGTTTGCTGTGCTCACGTTTGTGACAAAAGAAGTATAAAACAAGTTCCATGCTAACTGGTTTCTTGTTTGTTCTACAACTACCTACCTAGCATAATATGTTTTTATCTAGAAAATTCTAATTTTATGTTCTGATGGTGTCCCCATTATTTTGCTGAAGCAAGTTGTTATATATACATACATTCATACAAGTGATCGTAATATGGAATGTGGCAATATTCCACCTTATTATCTTGGGAAATTGCCATTGTCAGCTTCCCACTGCAAAAATTAAGAATGCTAATGAGTATCATCATCAAACAATGCAACTTGTTTGTAGTGCTAGTGTTAATTATTAACTTATTATTATTACCTGGTTTCTAAATGCATGTTCCTTCCACCACGACAACTCGAATAAGGTTTCTCATTATCCCATTTTCAACTTTACTTATCAGCACGACTCCAAGTGACATATCCATCTCTATCTTTGGAAGCTGACAAACTCCTATGGAGCATAAATATAATATAAGATGATATGGCATGTATGTATAGTGTTACAAATTTTCAGTGGACTAATATTCATTTCTTCCTTATCATATTATCGTCTAAAAATTATTTGTTTGTAATGACATTCAAACTTGTTACTAGGCGATAAAATTGTATTGAAGAAATAATGGAATTTTGAAATGAAGTTATAAATTGGATGATCAACATGAATCACATGCATGTGGCCCCGGGTGTTTTATCAGTTAACAATATGGCTGACATTTCTGTTATCAACTTCTTTTAAATATAGCGGATATGTACATCCTTTAGCTCATCTTCGGCTATGAAAGCTTCTTACAATCAATAGCTTGTAGACAACTGTTGCCACTGCTATTTTATTGAACCAGTGATTTTGTTTCATCTAGGCATATATGTATCTTGAATGAAGGGCTATAAATACCATCCCTATAATTTTTGACGCATGATGGTTTTTGTTATTTTCTCTTCAAACCTACACTACTATCAGCTATCACTCAACATCAATAAAAGTTTCCATTGCAACTGACAATGAATGTTTAGTTTGTGATGATAAGGAGATGACAGTTATATTATTATATTATTACAATGCAGAATGACTGGATCTTGTATTTTCCACGTATTTTCAGTCTATGAAAATAAAGCAGACGCTCAAAATAGAGCGATACATAGTTTAGAAATTGAGACACGTGTGCAAATAATATGAAATAAAGTTACTTCAGGCAGAGACTTTTTACTTATTAAGTAGAAAGTTATGGGTTTGAAGGATGACAGCCTCTTCCTACTTACGTACCTATTTTATGTAAACTTGACTTTTCGTAAATTAGATTGAAGACAGAGTAATGTATTTAAAGTTTCAAGGAGCATATACTTAACGTAAATCCCATCAAATAAAAATACACAAGGTGCGATGTTATGTCCTTGACGGAGCTACTTTTAGAATGGAAGCCATGTCTTCAATATTTTTCACAACAATGAGCTCCATCATTATGTATAAAGTCATCAAATTAGTTTCAAGCAATGAACGTCAGTATAATGTAAATAGGTTTGCTCTGCGATTATTGATGGTGGGTTGGTGAAATCAGGGAAAATGGATGAAAAGGATGATATTATTTATAATTTTATGAGCCAAGTCTTCAAATTAAACTAATACGTAATATATTACGTGAACTAGCTTTCTAAAGAACAACTCCTGATTACAAATCAGTTCAACTTTCATCCGGCATTCAACCTCCAGAAATCCTTAGAACATGATTAACATTAAAGCTGACAAGCTGGCTGAATTTGTTATCTATTCACGAATGGCTTATTTACTAAAAGTACAATTTGATTGAATGTGTATTTAGTTGAAATAAGCAGTGACATTGGGGATAATATTTAAATTTGCAAGAATTATGCATGTTCAACACAATGGAGAAAAATACGAATTTACTCTAGCTGAAAATATTAATACTACCAAACACGTCAGTCACTCCGACTTTTCATGAACACCGGAAAAAATATTACCTAGTCCTTAAGATTCATACATTTTGTGATTTACTCTGTGCTTCAATTCAAATCAGCGTATAATGCGATCAGCCTTTTCCGTGCCTGTGCGATGTGTTATGTCTGCTGCATGTCTCAAAAGTAAATATTCGAGAAAGTGGTCCAGACTTTAGTGAAAATTTGTATTTCCCAAGAACATTTCCTTGCATTTTGAACTGACAGACTTCAAAAATGTTTATCATTCATGTGGAAACTTTGTATGTATATAAGAAAATACGTACTATGCTGTCCAGATAAAAAAATATAAGAACTGCGATTTACGATTTACGAAAACTCAGGAGAAAGTATTAATGCGTCTACAAAATAATGACCGACATGCAAAAAAATACTTTTAAAAGAATGTTCGTTTCAGAAAGGTTCTGGATAACTAAACTATTGTTTCTGGATGGTTGGCCCGATGTTAATAACTAGAAAATGCTTACTAGCATTGAATATTTTCAGTAGCTATAACGTATTTAAATGATCTTTAGCACTACTTTACCTTCATATCTGTAACTCTACCATACAAATATATAACATACAATAAAATACAGTTTCAGAACTGCGTCAACTTTCTTCACATTTTCGTTGTTTTGACTGCCAAGGCGATAGCACTTGACGTCTTGTAACAAGTGGAATTTTCTTATGGATCTCGCATTTTCTTTTCTGTCTTTCCATATGACAAGAGAAATTCTCCGCCCAAGATTGCACGAAATAACTTCGGAATAAAATAAATATCATTATAATATTTTTACACTTCACTATTCGCGAAAAATCCTTCCACAAGAAAAAATTTCTCACGACACATGCAACGTGGTCGATATATATTTGATTTTACATTGTTATTTCGTGCATGCATGTTGTATACGTCTATGCCTATTTAAAGTCCCAACTGACATGCCACAGCAGAATTTTTTTAATATGCAATTTTCGCCTATGTATTTGTTTTATTGGATAGTAGAAAGAAACACTCACAACATAATGTGACATATATAACATCGGCCTATAAGTTTATGCATCTATAAAATACCTCGGCAATATTCTACACATGACAGCCCGAATGGGTAATTTAGCCACCTCATCAACTCCTCTTTTCTTTCGCTTCACTTGAAACCACTCACTAAGCATCTTACTGGGATTATTTCTGAGCTCGTGCCAAAAACCACATTATTATTTCATGGGAGACACAGAGAAAAGACAGCCAAACTTATAATATATACGTAACGCAGAGTAAAAAAGAAAATTGGATGATAGAACTGAAAGAAACAACAAAATCATACAATGGCTAAGTCCAAATCTTACAGCATCAGCAGCACCGAGAAAGAATGACATTATCTACAAACTACTTATAAATAACTGTATTGTATTTTCATTTATAATGATAATAGTGAAAAAATTATAATACAATATAAGAACGCTAGGGAATTCTTTGGGGAAAAAGCGTGCCATTATGCTTTGCCATGTATATCATTAGGTGATGGTCATGTAAGTGCTTTCATTTGATTAATTTCAAGGTCATGACCAACGCTCATCCTGCAAAAAAACGAGAATCCCCAAACGAAATAATAATTTTTTTTTCTCTTCAATTCATTGTCAGCCAGCCATGCATTCAATAATGTTCGACCCTTCCGTTCCCTGCAGTAATAATAACACATAACATTAACCATGATGCATGGCAGTAATAACAGACAACACAAAAAATATATTGCGTCTCAAGGGAATTAATAATTTACTAGCCCTGTCAATTTGATTTCTTTCTTTCTGCTTTAAAGGCCATTGTCGTCGTCACCCACCACTACTATGACCAGCATATAGTGAAGGAAATTTTGTCGAGGAATATGTAATAATAATAATAATATGCACATATGTATTGTGAAAATCTTTACAGAACAAGGAACAGAGAAACATAAAAAAGTCGTAATTATTTTGATGTTGCTCTTATATCTGTAAGCCGTCCTACGCCTACACGAGTATACATCACCAGAGATGTATTATCACTGCGCTAAACTAGGACTTGACTGCCGTGCTAACTACCCCGTATGATTTATGAGCATCCCATTATTATTATTATCACTTAGAATAACGTAGACAAACAGCTCATTCAGGCTTTTCACAACAACGACGCTACGTTAGGAGTAGAAAAATAAGGTCGTTATCATATCAGCAGCTTAGAAGAGGTGTATTCATAAATCTTTAAAAATTATAGCGTAAAATATATTTCCTAAGTGTGTATCACTACCTCCTCCTTTCTTTCTTTCTTCCTCTTTGAGAGAAAACAAGCATGACATTATGCAGTGAATCAAGTGCTATTTCATTTTCAAACAAAATGACGTCTAGGATGAATATACCACGTGAGGTACAGTAAGAATTGTCGTTGTATATGGAATACATGCAATTCAAAACATCAGAACAAAAGTAGTTGAGGCGCAGCAGCAGAATTTTGCAAGAGCAATAAGTTTCTAAAAAGAGATGCAGTGTGTAAAGAAGCATGTCGCGGTGGTGCGTGCCAGAGTCAAAGTAAACTAGACAAGAAAGTATGTATGTTTGCTCTACCTACCAAAATTACTATGCGCGAAATACTGTCACTGTTCCCTTTAGAGAGTATTAAAACAAAATGAGGTACAAAATTAAACACGTGAAACTTCTTCTTTGTGTCATTTGGTTTAATATACTTGCTGACTATATTACTGTGACAAGTATGGTTCTCATTATGCTAGGCTTAATCAGAGAAGCTCATGCACTGAATATAAATAGTAGTTATGCAATAATTCAAAGTAAACATGTATGCAGATAATTTCCAACAGCAAATTAAAAAGTGAAAAAGAATAATTACTCTTGTGAATTCCAATAAAAGCAAATGAGCTATGAAAGCATGTTGCTTTCTTGGCTTGCATGGTTTGCTCATGTACAAATATTATCATAAGTATAATCATTATCTATATATAAATATACGCGTCCACGGAAAGATTCATTTAATTTGTAATCTGCCTTAAACAAACTACCAGAGAATGCTAATATGGAATTTAGGGGGAAATTTCCCAGGGGTATAAAATACTGCATTTTTAATTAAATTTTGAAAATGGTGCTACAATATAAATATAAGTTCTATCGAGGAAACTATTTCATTATCATATCTTTTACGCACCTATGTAAGTACCTATTTAGATAAATAAATAAATTGAGCTTTGCCATCTATGGTGTTGGCAACTTCACCTGGAACAATACTATTACTTGTAAAATTGTTTTCTCTTTTGATTTCCCCATTGTCACGGCAACATTCTACAGCTTACGGTTTTCATCGGTATTCCTTTATTCATCAGTTACTTTTATTGCAAAAGAAAAAGGAATAATTGTGTGTTTACTATATCCATTTTGTGTGGACGACAAAAGTTTTCGAAAAGGTACAAAGATACATAAACTACTTAACAACAAAACTAAGCACCTGGGTGTATTTATATAAGTTTTCTTTCTATCTTGAAATTCAAGAACATGATGATTATCACGATAAAATGGTACATGTTACTTCCGTCTGGAGATCACAAATACTTTACGTTTAAAGTGCACCAGTGCCAGTTAGCATGCTGCAATGTTTCATGCGACAATCCATTATATGGTTGGAAAAAATTGTACGCTATGGTTGAACTTTTTATAATGCTGATTATCTTGGACTTATGTACGCTTTTAATATGAGTATTTCATTTGTTTCGCGAGTTTACAAGGAGAATAATCGTTGCAAAAAACAAAAGAAAATGGAAGCTTAACTGAATCTTTCTAGAAGACCGAGCCAGCGTCATTAGGGATGGTTCGTGTTTTAGTGTAGCAAGAGCATAATAATATTTTTTCCGTCGACTTAATTCCTATCTCTTCTCTTTCTCTCTCTCTCTCCAAAGCACGTTCTGGCAGTGATAGACATCTTCATTTTCATTTCAAAAGACACTATCAGTAAGATTTTCTAACTCCTTCCTATTTTTTCTTTGCGTTGCTTGCTATTCTTGTCAGTTTTTATACTTTTTTCTTGTGTTTAGGCATAGTCCCGAGTAAAGGTGACACCCGATTGTCTTCTTGTATTTTGATGCCTGTTGACGAAAACCTGATCATCATCATTACGTTATGTTATATTTACGACGAAATGCGAAAGATTTTTATACACAACACCTATTTCAACTACTCTTTACCTTTACATTTTGGCGAGGAAAAACTGACGAATTTGAGAGGAACATTATCGTAAGCCTTCTGCATTAACAGAGTATATACAGTTAGATTTAAAATAGCTTTCGCTTCCCAGTTTGAATTACATGGATTACAATACTCTTTTATGCATCCTTACTTCTTTCGACGTTGTCGACGTGTCGGAAAAACGGGAGAGGCGGAATGACAAGGAAAGAGATGCATGAATTCATATCACATATCCCATTCAACTGAGATGTATCACATTAAACCCACGTTCATCATTTACTCTGAAACGTGAAAACGCGAAGGATCAAATAGACTGTTGGGTTGGTTTGCTCGATGAGGAGAAGCAGCAGTGACAGAGTAATTATTATGAAGACAAGGTTCCAAAAATAAAAAGGACATTTATTACAAGGGCTAATTGTAAAATTTTTAGATAGACAGTGAGAGAGAGGATGTCATGTTTGCTGACTAATTATACATTCTAAAATAAGATAGAAGACTAGTCAGTCAGCAAATAATTGTATGGGCGATCTAGCGTGAAGGGCAATATTTTTCATTGGATTTTAAAACATTGTTTTTAATTAACCAACGAAAGGTCACATATTCGCTGCAATTGCGAAGTAGTAGCATTTGAGAACAATCGGAAGGAAAGTATGATCATTATTTTTATGTAGGATAGATATATGTCCTTGTTTATTTTGACGTGTATTGATTCTCTGTTGAAACCTAATGAACAAAATGTACTAAAAATTGTACTTTGATTAATTAATTTTATATATAGCATCTTTATAGAACCGAACACAATCAGTTTTATGACGGAACATTGAATTCGAATTATCATTGTTCAGAATATTCGTGCTGAGTTATTCTGGCTACTGTGTCACGAATAGAATAGGTAATGTATCACACACACAAAATAGTTTCCACTTGATTGGATTTACGTAGGTAACATATTTTGATTTTGATGAAAAACTCTCAGGCAGCAGCCAGTAGCTTCAGTAGCACAAGGAGGGTAAGATGAATCATTGTCCCGGGTTATAACTACTATTATGCTTTATAATAAAGTCAAAGGTCAACACAATGGGATATAACTTTGAAGTAAAATAAAGTAAACCGTGGAAAAAGTGAAAGAAAGCGAGCTGCATATTAATACCCGTAATTCAGAAAAACACGTGGAAAATTCATAAGCAAACAATGTTTGCCAAACATTAACACAACGTCTTTTCCAGGGCGACCTTTCTTTGAAGTTGTTATATTAGTATGACTTTATGACATCATAATATACATTTTTGTGATAATATTATATCTGCACAAACTTAGGTGTCCATTTTTATCAAAGTATTATACCTTCTATAGTTAATGGTTTGATAAAATACGCACGAACGGGATCTTTTCATGCGCCTTATAATAGTTTAGATTTCAGATAATGTACTGTGCAATGCATTGCCTACACAAACATATATGTTCATGTTTTACTATTTTGCACACGTCATCACACAAAGAAATGGTCGTTGAGTTTTTGTCAAAGAAAACACTCATATCATCATTATTATATGACTACCAACAAACAAACCGATGCAAGTCAAAGTATACGTAAAAAATAAAAGGTTTTTTGAACTTCTAAACAAGAAACTAGTAAACATGCCATATGGAACAATCAAATCGAACAACTAACCTGATGATCAAACAATTTTTAGTCTTTTATTCTAAACAAGTGTACAAGAGGTTAGTTTCATAGAATGTCAAGTGACTCGACTTCAAAGATTTCGCTTTAAACTATATTGTGCAAAAAAGAAAGGATTTTTTAGATATTTTCTGGTGCTCCGCATGAGTGAAATAGTTTTTCTGGTAAAACTTTTATACGACGAGAGAGAGGGTTTCCGAGGCATATAATGTCTACATCTTGTCGAAACTAACAGGAAATTAGGTTCTGAAAACAAGTGAAGAGACTGAAAAGAAAACAGCTAAATATGTAGAACATTTAGCTCTATCTAAAGTTGCATGGATACTTTAAATTTCAGTACTTGTATATGATATACTATAATTTAGTATTAATTGAAAATGGTAGGAAGTTTGCAAACAATGAAAATTCCTCTTTTTGTATCCAAAAATAGATAGAGAATTTTATACAAGCTATAATTATTGTAGTTAAGTCAAAAGGCAATATACCTAGTTTTGTCAAGATATTGTATACTTATACCTTTTCACTGTTACTTAAAAAATGATAATGGAAATTCCAATTTCGTACTTAATGCCTATTCAGATATCCGTCAAGATATTTTATTTTATGTTGATATAGGAGCAAAGTTAGCTGAGTACTCGAAGCTAAGTGCTCATTATTACAATGATAAATAATACTAAAAGACATTTGTACATGATGATATACATATGTGGGGCTAAATTCCGGATGACATTGAAAAGTCAAAGAACCTATATCCATTCCATAAGTACCAACTTCCTGGATTATGTCTTAAAATTAACATAAGCTTACGTAGCTAAATGACCTCAAAATGACTAATGTGACTATATTGCAGTCTACAATGCCTTACGTTCAAATTTGGAAAATGAGTTTACTATGAGCGTGTCTGACTGTGAGATTTGAAGTAGTCTAATTAGTTACTTCAAGTAAACAACCTACTGCAGAAAAAAACTACGTCTCACATTTTGTCCTGGCATGGAAAAGCATTATGCAAGCAAGCGGCTAACCCTACCAGCAAAAGCACACTATAATTTTATAGTGTAAAGGTTTTTTTAGGTAACAGAAAAAAATTGTAGCGTTGTAAAACGAGAAACTTTTTTACTGGTTTTGGCATTTATTATTTTATACCTATGGCTTAGGTATTTATATTTATTAAGAGTTCCCAGTCAAGACGATGAAATATATGGCTGCTTTCACCACAATGTGAGGACACGAGTTTTTACTTTCACTTGCTACTTTTCTCTTTCATCCTTCTTCACCTAAGTGAGTAACCTTGTTTCTGCCTCGGTTATTCTTTTTATCCTGATAATATGCATATCACAAAGGATTTTATATTCCTATTTTATTTGCTGAAGTAGCACATAGCCGGCAGGTTGAGCTCAGAAGATCTTGATTCCTTTTAGAATATAGGAATCGAAATGAGATGACTTGTGAAGGCCTGTTCGCTAGTTCAAGTAAATACATGAAGAACAAATACACGTATGTCAGTGAAATGTTCAAGAACGCAATTAATGTTCGGGGGTTTTCCACGATTTCTTTCTACTTGTTTTGCATGAAATGAAGGATGTGTGTAACACACTTTTCCTACATGGTAATAAATTTGTAAAATATTGAGAGTATCCAGGAGGGCAGCTAGTTTGAAGGACGTTTGACATAAAGGATTTTTACGTTATACCTTACAAGTTAGCAAGTGAATATATTATCCCTAAAATCTACCTGGGTAATGTGACGCAGATAATATCACGAGAAAATAGTTGATCACTAAGATGTAAGAGGAAATAAAAAGTTAGCAAACACTGCCCACCTACGTTTTTCATTTCTCTGCTTTTATATAACAAGCTCAAAGAAATCAATGCGGTATGTAAACATATATGAGACTTCCCTGGGGGAGAGTGTAGTTGTTGTTGTTTGAGTCAGCTATCAGAATCAGACAAAACATCAAATTGCAAATATTGTCATGATAAAACTGCATGGTATTACCTTCCAGTTCCAAAAATTCACTGTACCAAGTACCAGATTTACCAATACGGCATAATCTTGTGAAATAATTTTTATTTCTAATGCGCCAATTCTCGTTTGTCTAATGCATCTCCCTATAGACAGCCGGATTCAAATAATTTCAATGTTCAGTGTTGTCATGGAAGACAAATTGAATTTTATATTGCTTATTGAAATTAAGATACAAACATACCTATACGCGATATTTATTTTATATGTCTACATAAAAAGCTGCATTTTTGTTCCCAAGGCTATATTATAATAATATGCATTATTGTTTGTTTGTCTTTTTAGTAATTCCACTGAATATGTAAATTGAAAAACACACATGAGCCCATAACCCATTTGCAGTTTTTATTAAATAAAGCGTACCTTCAGGGATAACCCAGGAAATGGATGAAATCTCATTATTGTTTGTTTGTCTTTTTAGTAATTCCACTGAATATGTAAATTGAAAAACACACATGAGCCCATAACCCATTTGCAGTTTTTATTAAATAAAGCGTACCTTCAGGGATAACCAAGGAAATGGATGAAATCTCTGCGAATGAAAGAATGAACATTAGTGAAGCTGTATCATGGTTAAAAGCTTCAGCTTTATTTTTTACACTGCAACTACTGCAAGTGAAAGTGAAGTGATCTTTTTTAAATTGACTTTTGAATTCAGAATGACACGCATTTATTTCTTTATACGGTACCAATAAGTTGACAAAACACGACGAGTCCTATGGACGATTTCAGTTATTGTTTTTTACACAGCAACAAAAGCATGAGTCATGCTATAAATAGCAGACAGTAGTGAATCACACTGCCATAGTTTAAATGACAATTTGCAAGTTGTGTTTGACAGACAAGAGATTTGAGTGTGATTTACATTCACACTGTGTAAATGCATATAGTGGGCTATTTTTATCAAGAACTGGAAACCTGCTGTGATTAAGGATACCATAGAACTTGCGACAACAAAACAATGTTTACACAAGTCGTTGGACTTTACTCGGTGGAGGAGAAAATCCATAGGAATTTGACACAATTCTCAAAACAGTAACAATGACTGGTGTCATAACATTTCTTCTACTTCTGAGACACTATCCTGTTTGGCCATATCCTGGAATGGATGTTATGATCAGCTTCTATCTTGCGTGGGTGTGAGTGGGAATAAGAAAGTATTATGTCATTGAGTTCTTCTATCTTGTCATATTATAGGAATAACTAGAAACGTTCTAGTAGAAAGTATAACATCTTCCAGTTGTACAAAATAAAGAAATGTTCCATTTCAAGTAGGGTTTTTCCTGATTTCCTTCCAGTTAAATAAATTAATCGAAAATGTATTTATGGAGATGTATGCATTTATAGATAGGTATATAGCCTTAATATATTTATCATATCTGATAGATTTTGAAATAACAAGCATATATTAATAAGAAAAATGATAATGCGCCACAATAACACTGTCTGTATGATGTGGGAAGAATGATGATGGAGTGACTTTTGGTAAGGAAACAAATTCATGTGATCAAGAAGACTCGTCATATTTTGAAAAGTTGGCTGGAAAAACTTTCGAGATAAGATTCATGAACATTGGTTGTTTCAGGTATTATGGAATGAAAATAGCGAAAACTAATTTAAATTTCATTGAAGTTAGCAGGGAAGCTATACCATATCTAGTAAACTGATTATGTATCATATTTCCGAGAATTGAACAAAATATTGTATTGAATTTCGCTGTAGTGTCGTAAGTTGCCACATTTTTATATCAAATACTGTCAATCAAATTCGTTCATCATTCCAGTTGGGTCAAAACTGAGGTTAAAAGGAAAAAAAGATTGAAGAGATATATAAAGTGCATTAGACAACCAAATAAAAATTCTCTTGTGTATTGAGCATGAACTAATTCCAATGAAAGAGATATGTCTCAATCCTAATTATAAGCTTAAAACTAAGCTCAAAGCTTGATTATCCAGAGTGCTGGTTAATTAACATTAATGTGATCGTTATGGCTGCTTTCTACACAGAGTGATATACATATATTGAATATACTCGATTTCATGTAATACGGTTAACATTAAGTAAGTAATTTTAAGGCAACTTATAACCTTACTGCTCAATATGATTTGTAATTATTATCTATATTCTACATCTGTCTTGTTTAAACATAAGCATCTCTTGTTTGATCTCTGACTGACTGAGTTCCTTCGCTCGCTTGCCATCAAGATGATTTTTACTACACATGAATAAAATAATATACGATATTATGTCTAGCGTTTTACGATTTAACATAACATCCTAAACCATATCATCAACATCATATTATTTAGTAATATTTAACTTCATTCTTGTACAAAAACAAAATCTTTTGTACTTGCAGAGTTGCAGAATTTTATTATGATATTTTCATTGGAGCAGTCGTGTCCACAGTGTATGTATCTGTATACCTATTCAGTAATTCAACAAATTCAATACGGCAGCATTACATATATGAGTTAAAAGTATCAGATCCCAGGCTATTTTTGAAGAGGGATTGAATAGTGAACAAAACTGTTTTCTGTAAGTACCTTCTTAAATTTCCTTTTCTTAAACTCCATTAACTCATCTGTTGACAGAGTGGCCACTGTAAGAAATTGCAAACTTGTAGAAATTCTGTAAAACCGTGCTAATGATAAACTTTAAGTAAATATGTAATTATACTTTTATTTATCACAAATCCCCTGCACCATACAACGCTAACTTTCCTTAACTCAAGAAAACTGTTTCCTGGTTTGATAGAGTTATTTGAGCTATCTTTGGAAAGGCATATGGTATTTTTCTCACGTACCCTTTTTCTCAGAAAAAGCCAAAGCCATCATTATGGCTGTAAGTCCATGGCTTCGGTTGTGGCTCCCGTTGGGAAACGTGCTCCTTCTAATCGCGATCGTGGAAACGGTAAGGGACTATATAAAACTTGACTTTTACGCAGTGTGAGTGTGTCCACACGTTAATGAAAAATTACAGATAAATCTAACGTGTTTCTTTTTTATACTTTTATTCCCCCGATGGTCATTTTAATTTAGGTGGATCTGATACGAAATGAGATGAAGGACGTGGGGATTTTTATTTACCAGGGTCTTACCCTTCACTCATTGGATATCTCAGAGTTTTACGGTATTGAGTGAACACTTTTTATTTCTATTTCTTCATTTAATGACATAGAATGCCCATGTCCATCCTTTCTAAAGACAAAATCAAGCTTGACGTTATAATGAATTCTTATCCAAATATCAAACACCCGTGCGTGCTCTATGTACATTTACTACATAAAAATCGTATGCATTTATCCCCTACATCGCGTCATTTAGTTTTATAAAAAATGAGTAAATAAAACTGGGGTTGTGGTGGACAGACGGTCACGTTTGTTGTAATCCTTTCTCCCGTTATCACCGTAGGTATGCCAGAGTTAATTTTCCTCACTGTGGCAATAGCAGTGCGACTAATTGCAACTGTTGGCTTATTGTGGATTGGTGCTATAATAAA
>JAHZMV010004540.1:0-18909 GCA_027743765.1 Coecobrya sp. COE2 | reverse complement strand
TAATGAAAGCCTACAAATGACTCCAAAATGTTCATAATCCTGGATTGACAATGTCAATTGTCAAAAATTTAGTTACAATTATTTGCGCTACTTTAACATTTCGCCTTCCTTATTTTTTTAGCTTGTTTTTTTTCTACATGTACCAAAATTGATGTAGACAGTAATGCTGTGTTTTTTGGGGATATTCCACAAATCCACATCACACCACCACCACCACACCGAAAATAACATGAGGCTGTATAGGGCAAGTGACAAGAGGAGAGATGCACCCGTTTTAACCCTTTCAGAGTTTCCACCTTGCTTGGTGATCATTGCACGGGAACCGAGGGAAGGAAGGAGGTTACTTGTCTGTCTTGCTGGCGTAAGTTGGTGCTAAACTTGAGGCTCCTCTCTTGTTGCTGTGCTTTTGTGTTCGCTTTTTTTGCCGCCCCCCGCAACTCTAGTCCAAGCCATGCTGCTCCGCTTGTCCGCCGTGCTTCTGAACAGCTTCCCGGCGGTCCCCGCTGCTACGCCCAGCTTGTTCACTCTCAAAGCGGCAGCAACCGGCACTACTCTCAGACAAGCAGTTAGTCTCGCTGAGTCAGTCTCTTCTTCTTGTGCTTCTCACGGTACTCCAAGTCGACCTTTTGTCCTTTCGGCTTTTGCTGGTCAACGACAACTCTTTCACGATTTTTCTAAAAATCAAACCGATTTCCGGTCTTTTTCAACCCAATCTACTAACAAAATGCCCGTGCGTGTGTTTTTTGACATGACTGCTGATGGCCAGCCCGTTGGCCGCATCACGATGGAGGTGAGTTAAGATATTTGATAAAATTAATAGGGTAGAATATTTAATTGTTGGGTTTGGTCGGGGTTAGAGGATAGGAGAAGAGGTATAATTTATGCTCTGGCAGTTAGGTTGATTTAATTGTGGATCGTCTAGCAAATATAAATCGTTTTTCATGTGCTGGAGAAGAGGATTATCAGTAGAATTTAATTATGTTAAATATGAACAAGTTAAAAATGTTGAGGATTTGTGATGACTTGTGATTGATTTTGATTTAATTGTGGGGGTTTTTTATGTTTGATTTTTAGCTGAGAGAAGATGTAGTCCCCAAAACGGCGGAAAACTTTAGAGCCCTGTGCACCGGAGAGAAGGGATTCGGTTTCAGGGGAAGCACTTTCCATCGTGTCATTCCCAACTTCATGTGCCAAGGTATGATGGGATGATAAGCCATATAACATGATGATGTGCTATTAACTATTCTACCTTTTTCAATGATGTTAATAAGGTTGGGGAGTTGTCTAATTATGTGTATTTTACATCTTTGTGGTGTAGGTGGGGACTTCACCAATCATAATGGCACTGGAGGAAAGAGCATCTACGGTAAGTTTAATAGTTGGCAGTATCATCTGCTAGCATTTTCCATAAAAGTTACGTGAGTGCCGGGAAGGAGAAAGTTTCATTAGGTTAAACTATTATGTTTTGTATAATTACAGGTGAGAAATTCGCTGATGAGAACTTTCAGCTCACCCACACCGGTCCAGGAATACTCTCCATGGCCAATGCGTAAGTACACATTTCATTACGTTGGATTATCATAAAAATTATGACTTTAATTAATAAAATTCATATGAATAATAACGTGTCCTCAATTTAACAATTCTAGCATGTATTTGTGAAACTTGTCAATGTCAAGATTTCCCAATTTCTTATCTTCATTAAACATAACCATATAATCGTTATTACTGTCTATTTACCTGTCAATAAGTAGTTTGCTGTAAGATTGTTTGTAAGACTGTGAAAGATCAGAAAGAAGTGAGCTAACAAAATGGATATTATTGTAGCTACCAATCTATGATCACTTAGCTTAGCATTTCTATATGTCAGTGAAGTCATTTGAAACCAGATTTAGTTCACACCAATTACTGGTGGGAATCATTTTACCTACCAAATTCTAATATCATATAAACGGTTCCAGAATGGTCATTCCAAAGTTTTACTACAAATGGTATCTCGCTTAAATTACAGCATAAGATCGGTTCTTGTTTTTTATCTGTCACATAATCATCATCATGCTAAAAGCTATGTCAAAAAAGGAGAATTCCAAACATTAATACTGTGTAGAAAGATACCGCTAATTTACGGGAAGTCTTTTCATAAGAATAATACTGAAAAATAAATTGGCACCAATGTATAAATACTACTTTTTTACTTGCTCATTTATCATTATCTTATCTGCCTCACCGTTAATTGTAAACATGAATTCGTTTGTTGCTGATTGGCTTTACATCATTATTAGACATTCATTCATTATAATTAGAAGCACATTTACCGCAAATTGTCTGATCTGGTCGATAAATCTGGGCACATCATTTATCTTATCACATTGCGTTTGTTCCACGTAAATCAAATCATCAGTCTAATATGAGTAATTAATTATACGTTGATGATAATTATAGTAGACCTTGTTTGTTCTCTGGTTGTGGGTCCCCAGGATCCAAAATTGCACCCTTCTACACATAAAAAGACAGTTGCACAAGACGCACAGTAGCTTTCACTTTCAATAATTTATTTGTGTACTCATATCATAATAATATTATGTCATAGGTTCAAGAAATCTACATTTTAGATTGTTTCGGAGAAATAAGTACTTAAAATTACCACTGATAAGAAAGTTCTTGTTTCTCATATTATAACCGAGTTTTTACCGATTTGAGCTTCTATCGTACTGCCGCGTCGTATGTACACTTGACCTGTGGACTAGTTATCTAGTATAATAAAATATTTATAAAGCTGTTTGGGCGTATTACTTACGACTTCGGTCAGTATTGATGGGGTGCATGTTTATGTAAGGAAAGGAAATGCATAATAAAAACTTNACCGAGTTTTTACCGATTTGAGCTTCTATCGTACTGCCGCGTCGTATGTACACTTGACCTGTGGACTAGTTATCTAGTATAATAAAATATTTATAAAGCTGTTTGGGCGTATTACTTACGACTTCGGTCAGTATTGATGGGGTGCATGTTTATGTAAGGAAAGGAAATGCATAATAAAAACTTGATTATCACGCATACAGTCATTTGCATGCTGTTCATATTAATTATTATGTACAAATGCTACGTGCTGTTGCAAAATCTTTAATAAAAATCGCCATTAAAATTAACTGGAGTGGAGTATGGAATATAAAAAATATGCTTTGGTTGCTCCATTGATGTCTGCTTAAAATGCTCGGCTCAATTTTAAAAGTTAAAAAATAGTTCACTGTTAGAACATTTTATACGTGGCATTTCCCGTGAATTTTCATCTGCTAACATGGATCATATAACATCCAGACACCATCAACTCATTATTCCAAACAAAACAATTCGCTGAGGAACCCTGGGCTATGAATATTTGGATGGAGATTAGAATTAGATAATAAGCAGGCATCATTCATATAAAATAAAATAAATAAAACTACATCAGTAGTTATCGTGCGAAGAGACATTTTAAAATGTACTGTTTATTTAAACATTTTCAGTTTGTCATCGTCGTTGCAATGTAACTTGCAGGTAAAGATAATGTTAGGTAATAAGTAAAAATTGGCACTCTTGTGTCCCGTCACCCCCATCCTCGTCTCGCTCGACTCAATTTCATGAACAAAAAAGCATAAAAAAGTCTAAGGAAAGGTTTGAAACTCATTAATCAAAGTTTGTGAAAGTATAATACATACATAATATAAATGTCATTATGACACACATTATGAACACACTAGGAACAGTAACAGTTAATGTCATATAAATCAACAGAAAACTATACATTATTGGTCATCATTTACAAAGTACGTAATTTTTTGATATTGCATGTGATACAACAGAGGAGAATACAAAGTTAAAAAATAAATTAAAGTATGTTAATTAAAGACAAGCAAGAAATGGATAATGATGTCAGTTCTAATTAATTATATTATGTAGGCAAAAATAATACTGTCATAACATAATTTTGCAAAACAAAGCAAAACTAAGAATGCAGTGCAGTAAATCAAAATATAAAGCTGAGTTCCGTTATTTTTCCCTTAGAAAAAAAAGGATTCAAACGATTTTTCATCTTAACATTATTATAGCTACTGTCTAAAGTCATTGTGATCATGATAAAAATTAACAAAAAATGTTGCACAGTTATTTACGGATTCGACAAGATTCAGTTTGCAAATCGGTATTTATAATTAAACGTTTTAAACAAAATACCATAAATTTATTACAAGTTGCGCCAGTTAACAAAATAATGATTATCATTAATTCAAATTCTTAAATCTCTAAAGAATTATGGCTATATTATATTAATAGCAGACTAGAAAATTAGTAATAGAATCAAACCTCGTTACTCTCATACAGCACAATATCAGTAAAACTTGACAATGAAACGGTATGAATCTTTATATATTCAAAAATTTATACTTTCCCTACTCCATTTACTATACATAACATGCGTTTGAAATATAATAATGAAAGAAACTAACCAACTGAACATAAAATACTCATGTGTAAATACGCATACTGTAAACTATTGCGTAACTTGCTAACTTGCAGAAGATACTTTTGGAGATGATACTGCATTTTTCGGGTTTTTTTTACCATGGCAAATAGTCTTCGTTTTTCCATTTCATGTTGACCGTTGTAGAGAGACATATCAGAAGTAGGAAGGATATATCACGAAGATCTGACTCCGTTGTTTGTTACAGCTTCTTTTTCAAGCTCGATGAACGCCCGATCCTGAAACTTTTTAATGAAAAATTTTTTTTTGAATACACCAGCTTTCCTCACACTACAACTTTGTTATATGTTTAACACTATAGTGCGATAATTGGCTCACTTTTAGTCTACATTGAACTAGTCCTGTAGTAGTGATGTATTACGTGGCCGTAATTATGCGTTAATTGATAACAGTGATAAGTGGTTTAAACACTTTTACTTTATAAAAAGCTACACACTATGTAGCTATTCTATATGATCTTTGGCAAAATACTACAGTGGACTGGTGTTTCTTAACAATGTTTAAATACATAAGTATGACCAATAGTTGGTAGGTGCATCCCAAATGTGATAATATTTATTCCCAGTTTTTCTCACCTAACGAGTTCCCCATATTTATCATCTTCTTCTGGGTAAGTAACAGAGCGATTCTGTGGAATTATAGAAAGCATACATTTAAAACTCTTATTTCCTTAAAATATTAGTTTCTATCCAATTTTGTATTTTTGTGTTTACTTACAAATATATTGTTGTTTTCTGTTTGTACGGCAGCATTTTCGTAATTCATACTATTTATATACCGTTCTTTCTCCGACGAAGTTTCCTCATGTTCCGAGTCAGGAGAAATCAAAGTTTTATTCTCTGGTATTTTCGAAGATTTCAGGCGCTCAACTTCACTAGTCAGTCTGAGGATAAGCTCATCTTTGTCACGCTCTCTTTGTTCTTGCGTTTCCAATTGCAATCTAAGTTTTTCCAATTCATCCTTTAGATCTTGGAATTCCACAAGCAGCTCCTCCGCAAAAGGCACCGCATTACTTTCTCTATCATCTACAATGGAGTACTGAGAATTCGCAAGTTCATACTGTTTGTGTAGTTTGTTAACATTTTCAACGGTAAGTCCCACTACTTGTTCTTTCGGACTTCTGGTTCGATTAATAGGTGAAAGACTAGCTGAACTTTGCGAACTATTTTTCCCTTGAATGGATTTCAATAGCGTTGGCTTCTTATCGGGTGTCGTGCGATGCTTTATACTGGTGTTTGCAGTTGAAGTAGTGGAAGGAGATTTCCTAATGCTACTTGAGGATCGTAGGGGATTTATTTCAACATTTGGTTGTCCAGATGGTTTGGTTACTGTAGAGGTGGGCTTGGATATGCGTCTGGGAGACTTTAGATGTCTTACTGTTCGCACTGATGACGGGGAAGTTGTTTCGTTGGGCGAGATTGCTTTCTCCGGTATTTTGGTACATGATTGTTCCAAATTTTTAATTTTATTATTCTCCAATTGCTTTAAAACTTGATCGCAGCTACTTTTGGACACATGTTTATGACTTGAGACATCTGAAATTGCTGAATCGCTAGTTAGCTCTCCCAATAATATTCTACAAAGAAAATATGAAAAATAAAACATCAAGTACCCATTACCCATACAAAATTAGGACATCAATAGCATAGTCTGAAATCAATGCAATAATTTTAAGGTACGCGTTTAAAAAAATACCTATCTTGGTTGAGATCCAAATGGTCCAGCATGATGTCAGAGAGCAAACTTTCTCCGGAGGAACTTGAAGAAAGTTTCAGTGAAGAATCTGAAACAAAATAATGAAAACGAAATTTACAATTACAACGTTTGAAGGCATCAAACCATCAATGGTACAAGTTATAAGTTAAGTGTACAAGTATTCTTGTCTCGTCAACACAAGCAATTTTCCAATCAACAACACAGAACACATAAATCCATGTTGCATACACTACTTAACAAGTTCACTTGCAATATCGGAAAATTATTTCTTTTACTAACGACCTATCCTCGACGCATATGGCACCATCAGTTAAATCAACACAAAAATAAAGTTATTCTACTAAAAATGTGTACAAAAAATGTTTCATATGATTCCTCACTGCCGAACAAAGTGCTCACACACGTGACACGTGACTACATTACATTTTTGCTATTTCAGCACCCATGTATCAAACCGTACCTGTACGCTTTCGCTTTCAAACATTTAAAACTTATGAACATAAATAGCTGAAAATTGGCAATTGGAAGAAAATTAATTACTGTGTTTTATTCACATGATATATGATTATTAATAGATTTTAACTATGATTAATACAAAAATCCATGTAGATCATACCAACCTTTGTAGCTAAACACTTCAAACTCTTCACTGTACTGGACTACTAGACTCAGCGTCTATCTTGGATGAAAATGACAAAAATTGCATGTTTTTTCGGGAGCCAGAAACTAGAACCCCTTTATGCACCATACACAAATATAGACATCATTCATCATACTGTACATTTACCCACGTAAAAAACTGAACAAGTGTTGGTGGTGGAATGTCAAGTCAGAGTCTTTTGTATTCTACTCCACATTGCCAATATGTAATTGCAAACATCTAATATCGTTGGTTAGTTGGATTGCATATTATCTCTTTTTAATAAAAATGTTATACGATAGGCACGTATGTAATTGGAGATGAATGAATGCTAAGCAAAAACCAAAAGCAGAGTCACATATTCGCAAATTCGCATATTATAGGTGTTTTACCGTATATGTTGGCTGCTGTGAGTGTGCTCTGCCAGTGCCATGCAATGTCGTGCGAATATCATAGACTTGTGACGCTGATTGGTGGTGACGATGATTATTTTTCGTCATCTACCTTGTCGACCAGAAATAGTTCACATGAAAAAATAGAATGAAATCCCCCTTTCTACAAGAGAAAAATTCATTGCTCTTCTCAGAGATGATCCCTTATTAGGTAGAATAAAACAATGTGACGAAAATAAGTGTATTTAGATAACTATAGTTGATAAGCTATTATTGCATTAAAATAAATGTGGCACTGGCTGTTGTACAAATACCACCCTACCACACCTTGGGGCACGGTAAGACAATAGGTTTGAAGGATGAATAATGACCCCATGCATTGGTTCAGGGGATGGAGAAACAAAGGAAACCAACCTACATTACTGGGAAAGCTCCAAACTATGTACATGTATTAATTAAATTCTAACACGTTAATTCACAGCATCATTCAAAGTTGTGACTTGAATCCATTTTCAATATTTGCATTTTTATCAAGAATGTCGATAATCAGCAATACGTTACAAAGAAACGATGTTGATAGTTGTGTTGTGATCACAATGAGTGTGCTAATATGTATATTTTTTAATCTGATAATGATTCATTCATGATACATCACATCACAACCCAAACTCAAACAGCCTTGAACAAATGCACAGTAAGCGTAATTTCAATATATTCCAAAAGCCTTCCCTTACCAATTAAGCTTTATATCTAAATGTGCTCTTATATTTGTTTGATTTATACTACTGCTTTTATTCCTTCGCAATTTCAGCTTCGCGATTCCAATTACACATTTAGAAATGCACTGTCTCGTTCTCATCATTTATGCCATTATTACTGGGTCCAAAATCGTTGTTGATAGATCGCTTAAAACTTAAGCTATAGATTAAAATTCAACAAATGTTAAATATATGATTTGTGATGTGATATAGAAATTTCATAGCATCTACTACAAACCTACATATAATGAAAATGAAAACTATGTATAACAAAACTACATAGGTAGTTGGTATATTTTTGATTCTCTGGTCTGGTCCGAAACAACTGAGATCACATACCTCAACCTCATATTTACCTATGTATATTGCATCATCATCATCACCCCCATCAAAAATGGGATGCTAAACAATGATTTCCTATACATATTGCATATTTGCACGCATATCGTGAAAATTGGTACTTGATAATTTTTCTTGTTAGTATCCCCTAAAGTCATTAGTCATAAACTCAATGCAGTTATAACTTACTATCTACTTTGTTAATAGTTAACGAAAATTAACGTGAAAGAAGGTTACCATACAAAGTCCCAAACTAGTAGGATGCTTTTTAGTGTGAATCACTAAATGTACACCCACATCCCTTCATTTTAATTTATTATTTTATATCTCTACTTGTAAATGCAGAGAGAATTATATCATAATCATAATGCTTATCTCGTATTTAAACAGCTCGTGTGCGGGGATAACGCAAGAATGTGATGAGTGATGGATGATAAGTCAAAAACTTCTTCATGGTCAAGCTAAACATATGTATGCCCATTTCTCTCTCGACGGGATATAGGTTTGCAATGCAGGTGGCGAAATGCGAAATGCGAAGCGAATGATATTCATAATCCTGAATCAGAATTCCTGATTAGGTATATCATGGTGACGATAGTTTGCGAACGCACGCTGCACGTATGACATATATGGCGGGCCATATTACATGTATGTATTTATGTAGTTGACATGACCAAAACTCTTCTCGTTTTTCAGTTTTACAAAGTCGCCGTCGAGTTCGCCAAAAAATGTTATATCATCAGCTTTTACGCCCACCTTTTAATGACGGTAAGGTCAAGTGAACAAATTTTCTATTATGGTAGCATCAATTTGTCTGTGCAAATAGTCAGTCTCGAACCCCAACTACTAACTTCTTTTGAGAATAAAGTTTAGCAAACCGTAAATTTCTAAATTACCTATATAACGTTATGCGGCAGAATAAAAGGCCAGCATGGAAAATATTATTATTGAGACAAACAAACATGCGAATACAATGCATACATGATATTATTGTAGACACAAAGTTATGCTTTGTTATGCATACAAAAGTTAAATGGAGATGCAGTCGTAGACTAAAACCTTCCAAGCGAATTAATTGATACAAAATCTTATGAAATGCGACTGAATTAATCAAATGACCTGCTTAGTTATAGTTATTACTAGTAATGGAGATGTTATGTTGAATGTTTCTTCTTATGATTAATCTTTAAATATGTACTAAACCTTTCTACGCAATGTCTCTATATTTTTAAAAACTACGAGAAAAAATACAATTAAAAAAAATCAGTCATTGTCTCACCTTTGAAGGTTAATGTTAAATCTGGCTGGTCTGATATCTCATCGTCAATGAGGTATTCGGAATCCGATATTACAACGTGATCTCCCGTGCCATCTTCATTGGTGCCCATTGAGCTCGTTGACGTTCCAGATGGATTATGTTGCAATGGATATCCCATAGGACTTAGCAAGCCGCTAGGTATTTGATATTCGGTGCCACGCGTTTGGTCGTTTTGCGATAGCCCCCTCTGATCAATCTGCCTGTGAGTATTTTTCGGGAGACCGCTTCCTTTACTTGCTGTCATTGTTCCCGGTTTTCGAACAGTCCATGTTAAATACCTTGGATCAACATCGCTTTTAGCTTTTGCAACGGGTTTATTTCTATGTTCCCTATGCTCCCCGGAATGTTCTTCCTCCAGAATGCCATGTTTTCTGATAGTATATGTGGCACTACGCATTACTCCAGGTTTCATAGGGCTTGTAGTTCCTTGCATGCATCCTCTTTCTTCCCTTCTCTGTTCCAACGCAGAATCCTTCAGGTTTGAATGTAATTTAGGGACTTCTCCCACTTTTGATTGATACTGTTGAGTTCGCTGTCTAACTATTCCAGTTGAGACACCATGAAATCCACCTTGATGAACCCCAAAAGTTTTCAATGGTTCCGTTGGTTTGGGTCGATTTTGATATAATCCAATGGTATAGAAAGGTTTTGTTTCTTCCGGTTTCCGTATACTGACTTTTGTAGGAATATTTTTTATCATCCCCGCATTTTTATCTGGTATGAGTGACGATTTTATCAATTTTGGTACATTTCCAACATTTAGGTTACTTGGCCCGGTAGGTTTTCTTTGTTGGTAATGGGCTATAGTACCTCGTCTCTCCGTAATTGCGTCAGGACCTCTGACATCACGAGTAACTTTACTGGGACCAGAAGAGCTCACTGATGACATCCACCGTGGTGGCTCTGACGATCTCCGAGTATTTTTAGATGTCGTAGGCGAAGTATGAGGCTGCTTGTCAGTAGTCGCGGTAATGGTGGTGGTATGTGAAGGCTGTTGAAAAAAATCTGCTGCAGGCACCCACTTTCCCAAATTTGTGGGCTGTGGTGGCTCTACCTTTTGGACTGATTTTAATCGGGAATTTGTACCATCATCTGCAGAGCTTTGAATGGTTTCATTTTCACTACTCGGGACAGAATATAATTTTGGTATACTAGATGTGTTGCTTCCAGATCTCGCCGTTGAGGATTTAGGCAATGGTATTGCACTTTTGTTGTGCAATAGGTTATGGCGACTCATTTTCGAATTTGTATCCAGTGAAGAGCCCCCACTACTACTTACAGTTTCCAAAGTAGAAGCAGAATTTTCTGAATTGTCTTCAAGGAAGAATTTTAATCTCAATAAGCGGTTTTCTTCCTTTATTGAATTTATATTTCTAAGAACGTTTCCCGATTCATTGTTAGGAACTGGAAGCCATTTTTTGCTGCCTTTCCGAGTTACACCTGGCGATTCTCCTGATTTCTTTACAAACACAGTACACGGATTTGTATTTGTGTTATTTTCATTAACATCTATACTTTGACATTTACTCCTAGTTATCGAATTGGATTTAACAATGGGCTTGATTGTTTTCACCGCTTCAACCACAAGCCCTTGACTGCTGCTACTGGCATTTCCCATCGCTTGACTACGACTAGTTGAAGTTCCGCCAACGTAAATGGAATCTGATGCCCCGTCATTGCCATTTGTGGTTTTCTTAAAAGAATCTGATTCAGCAAGAATAGGAGAGCGATTTTCTTTTAATTCTACGTTGACAACGGTAGTGCCATGTTTGGGGGAAAGTGTCACTCTGCAAACTTGTTTCTCCTTTAAGGGTCTCACAAATGTGGGTAGAGTATACGCTCCACTGTTTTTGGACCTTTTTCTTGTCGCTTTTGATAACCCACGGGATGGTGAGGACTCAACGTGTGGCTCCTGTTCTACAGTTTTGGTACCTTTTGATTTATGAAATGAGAAGAATGATTTTTTCCGAGAGGCTGTCCCAGCTGGAGATACCTCTGAAAAGGTAACAGATTTTGAAGAGGTCTTTTTGGCACTTGAAATGGTCTCCCGGAAGTAGTTTTTCACTGTAGAGTCTTTCATGTCCCCATGATGAAAAATAACACTATCGGAGATGGGAAGGAAAGGACGTCCGGATTGGATGGAGCTCTTATTGATATGTACAGGACTTTCTCCCTCCGGATTTATACGCCTAGTTGTAATCTGAAAGAAAGAAAAAATGTGTGTTTAGTTCACTAATTTATATTACATACAGTCAGTCAGAAAACAGTATTGAGAGTATTATACGAACATCAATTAGATCTATGCAGATAACCCTTCTGATAATTATATTGATACAAAAATGATGATGTTTTGTGGGATGATGATGAATACATGACTTATATCAATAAAATCCTATAACAAATCACTTGGCTTGCCAATAATATAAATTCTTTAACAACGAAAGTTTCATGTGATTCTGATTCATGTGAGTACGAAATCACGCATTAAATCTGGCATATTACACTTTCAAGTGGTTATCATCAAAGCAGCGCTTTATTGATTGAGACTAAATGAGGAGACCCACGACCAATAAATAAGCATTGAAGCAGATAGACATTTTATGTACTATTGTTATTTATGTTATTAATTATAACACATTATTATAACTTATAATTTATAAGGGAGAGGCTGCGAAAATCAACTCCTAATACATACATATAAATGGTGAAAACTGAAATTGCATTGCTATTTTACTGTAGCCATTTGAAAACTCATCAATGGATAACGGTAACGATACACAAGATTCTACACACTTTGTTCGTTCCTCGACACGCAGTCTAAGTCTATTTTTAGGTACCTAATTGTATGAATGAATACATGTGTAACTGGGCGGCATTATCGCCGCAACACAACTAATAGTTTTAGAAACCTTGAAATAATCGTTACATTTTAGTGTTACTCTTGGCACTTGATTTTTTACTACTATTCTTCTCTACCAAGCTCTAAACAATGCAAAGCCTCCCTTATTACCTTAATCTAATCATAATATCTGAAAGTACATAAAATTGAATTTTCCTAGTCCTTCTGACGACTTCAAAGTTATTACAATGAAAATACCAATTATACCAATTAAGTACACATGTGATTTATTAATGCATTAAACTCAAATCAATGTTAACTGTGCGCTCCATACTCTAATTTGTTTACAGGGAGCCTTGCAAATCATTACTTTTTAACACCAAATACCCGAAAACACGCCAAGTTCATGATAATTCGCAAAATCCATTTCATTGTTACAAACTCAAGTGGAACGACAACTTTGTTTGCGAAAATTACACAAACATAAAATACAGCTTATAATATATTGCCCTATTGCGCATGAATTGGCTGAACCAAAACCTCTTAAAAGTTTCCAACGCAGTTATGGATTTATCAAAAAAAATAACTTTATAATGATAATGGCCAAAGGGTACCCCCAGGGCACATGTCAACTCACTCCTTAATTATTCCAAAGTCAAAAAAATAACCTTGTGTTTAATATACTTACATAGATTATAGGCTCCTTCTTGTGAAATTTGTTCCTTCCTCAAACTATAAAGCTGTGATACAATAAATCCGCCTCTCTTCTGAACAGACTATTAAAACTTTGGCAGAATTTAAAAGGTAAAACGGGTATAATGGCCATAAAAGTAGTTTATTTTGACTGGCTAAATGAGAGATTAGAGAGATAAAAGTGATGAGCCAGCAACTAAAAATAAAGATCATCTGCTGCTGCGCACCCTTTCCTTTTCATGCAGCTGCTCTCTGTGTTCACAAGAATAAATAGCTTTTATCTGCTTCCCTGCATACATTCTAAAATTCATTCTATTCTCTTGCAAGACTACATGGGAATTTGGAATTGTGAACACTGCCAATATTGCCTCGCATATTGATCAGTGCACTATATATAATAACATGCTTATGTTTTTTTATGCTGGTCATTCATTTCATTCACTAGACAAGATTCACACAAAAAATATATTCGCATTTATAATCCGTTTCGTGTATATAACCTCATGCTAGACATTTTTTTTGTATTAAGACACAGACATCCTATTAGACATTTTATTATAATCCATACAACATTTTGCGATTTTTACACACGCGTTTTGCATGTTACTTTGGTTTGTCTTCCTATTATAATAGCATGTATGAAGAAGAATGATGGTGTCATTGCCAGTTTTCAGTAGAAAGAATTTTATAGCTAGTTATAAGCTTTGCTATATGATGATGTGAAACTATGTAGTTAAAATGTTTGTACTACTAGCAATAATTTTTGAATGGATGCTGAGTGATTTGGATGGAAGTTTACATTGTGAAATGTAGGTTTGAAGTATAGCATGGAATGATGCAAAAAAATTTATTGCATGGGGCCAAATGGTGTTATGCAAATTTGGCTGATGTTATATACATCCTCGTGGTGGTGTCAGGCAGGAATAATATGGAACATGATGCTTTTTTATCTTGTAGATATGCATTATAGTTTAGTTGAAAACCTGACAAGGAAGTCTTTTTGGATTTCAGCTATAAATTAAAGTTCCGTTTTTTCTGATACAGAAGATCCTCTGAACTCTAAAGTTATTTATGCGCCTCTTGTTCTAAAATTCGAACAATTTTTTAATCAATCTTCACATGGCAAATGAACTAATTTCATTTTTATTGGAATGATGCAAAAAAAATTTATTGCATGGGGCCAAATGGTGTTATGCAAATTTGGCTGATGTTATATACATCCTCGTGGTGGTGTCAGGCAGGAATAATATGGAACATGATGTTTTTTTATCTTGTAGATATGCATTATAGTTTAGTTGAAAGCCTGACAAGGAAGTCTTTTTGGATTTCAGCTATGAATTAAAGTTCCGCTTTTTTTCTGATACAGAAGATCCTCTGAACTCTAAAGTTATTATATGCGCCTCTTGTTCTAAAATTCGAACAATTTTTTAATCAATCTTCACATGGCAAATGAACTAATTTCATTTTTATGCAGTCAATTAATTATAAATCGTGATTGGAGGTATTGTCGAGAACAGTATTTATCTTAATTTTAATGTGGTTTATATCGAGTTTTCATGATTGAATGAAATATTACAGGCAATATCTGTAAGCGCTTATGGCGTTTTGTGCTTTCCAATTTGTTTCTTCAATATTGAATATATTTTTCTAGGAATGTACATAATATTTCAAAGATATCACTTAGGATTGCCGTATGTCAATTAATTATAACTTTGTTAACTCTCCCAAATCCCAAACACTAAAACATTATGCTAATCTTAATAGCAGGCTAGCAGGTGGGATGAGGATAAAAATGAATGAATGTGGCATATATTATCTACCACGAAAACCTTCAAGTTTCAAATTATCACCTATTATTATCATCATTGTACGAACAGCTTTTCTCCACAAGTTATGTTACATTCAGCCGACTAGAAATTCTAGTCTAGTCTAAACACGCATTATTTGTTTTGTCATGTCTGTAAAATTACAAGTAAAATTACGCATAGAAAGTTTCAAGTAATTGGTCGCGTTTTTCTTCATATACGAAAATTACAAAAAAAGTATCTTCAATCCATCTTAAGTTGATGAACATATTATCATCATCAACATCTCACAGTTCAACCGACTATTACCATTTTACCAATTTTGTTTTTATTGACAAATAGCGAGTATTGATTGAACTGTACCCTGACTTTTCTCAATTACACGAGATACCATTTATTGCAGCTACCACTTACTTTAGAGGAGGTCTATGTTTGTATTTGATTTAAAAAAATTGATTTCATTCATCACTACATAAAATTAAATTACAAATACAAGCATCTTGTAACAAGATGTAGCCAATTAAACTTGATGTAGTACCATGTACCCTGAAAACGATAAGGAAAAAATTTGAAATACCAGAAATATATAACATGCAGCATGTTATAATAATACCCATCAATACATTATAGAGTTCATTGTAATCAAAAATCTGTTCGTCTTTCATTATTTCATTTAAAACTCTTTGTACATTGCACACACTGTACACTTGCATATATTTGACATTTACAATTTGTAATCTTGACCATGAGGATAAAAAAAAGTTTTGTTTTAAAGATTTGTTTTGCAAAGATAATAGTATAAACTGCATCGTATATTATATTATTTATAATATGTGCATACGTATGTATTGTACTTGCATATTATACGGCATACAGTTAAAGATAATTCGATTTAAATACGCTTGTCCCTGTCTTACTTTGATTTCATTTTTTTACTATTATATTTTGAAGGTTTATACAGATTAGTCATGCAAGACGTGCGTTGCACGTGATTCACGTATAATAGAGTCTTCTAGTCTGAATCAAATTGCTAATTAATTCATACCTTGCCCTTGCCTGGTACATTATTGCCAGTATATATTCTTGTTGCACTACTATAATAAGTCTTTAAGAATGTTGTCTATCATCTAATGTTAAGTCTATTGAAATGAGTAAAAGTGGACAACTTACCCTTCTCTGAGAAAACGCAGTAACAAATTTAGCGGCGGAACTTTTGGGTTTTTGTTGAAATGTCAGAGCGTCTTGATCTTCAATCGCTGAGCTGCTATTTTTACGATGAATGATTTTCCCCGACGGAATAAGACCTGGATAGTTTTCTGTATCCGGTGTTGTAGGCACTGAGTCAAGTGTTCTTTTAGATCCGCAGGAAGAAACGCATTGACCCATACAAAAAGAGGTGTGTTGCCAATGTCGTCTCATCCAAAAATGTTAAATTCTTACAATGCATATGTGTTGTACAATGTAGTAGGTGTACTGTGGGTGATGCAACTGGGATTGGAAACAAGAGGGATGCTCACGAAGAATATAAAAATGACATCAACAACTACTACGGTTTGCATGCATGTTATGTTATAATCAATTTGTTATTACACGGGCCGGTTAGACCAAAAGGTCTTCATCCACAAGGACAATGAAATGCCTAAATGCTCTTTTTGCTCCAGAAAATATTGCAAAAAAATATATGTACCATCCGTCTTTATGTCTTGTATGTATGGTGTTTGCGCACTCACTCTAATTACTTACTACGTGTATTAGCTTATTATTTTGCTGAAACACTATATTATATAAAAAATCACTAAAAGATGGCTAGAATTTTTACGGAAAACAAAAACCTCAAGGCACGATGATCCGACCCGTACGTTGCTACACTAAAAAAGTTTTAGTCATATGCAACTACAATGAACAATGACGGTAACAAACAACGTTAGTAGTTTACCCCAAGTTTATTGGAATTTAAAACTCACAAGAGATACAAAAACCTTGATTTTGATGATGACTTGACGGTTTGAAATTTGCGACCTGAAGGATCCGACACAAATTTTAAAAATATGTGTTGATAAGGTTTACTCTGGAATTTGACTGGAGATGTAAAATATTTGAGAAAAGGACTGGACTACCCATAAAATGTGTTTCCTGCTGTTCCATTACTCCCTAGAGTGTGCATAATTTATACTTTGATACTCCTTTCACTGAGCTTAACGCCTACGACTCCTACCTACCATTGCTCAGCAATGTATATTGATCTTTCCACATCATAATATTATACACATTGTGTAACAATGCGAATGCATTACGTTCTCATTCATGTTGTTGTACTCTTCAGTTTTTGGTCCCTTTTTGTTTGCCCGTCCTCGTCCACGCTTACGCATCTTGATATCTGGAAACTGGGCTACGACGTATCTTACGATTTCGGAAAACATTCATACTTCTTGTTTTTGCCTAACCGCAATCTCAAACTTGCCATGAAATGCCATGATTGCAGAAGCTAGAGAGAAGTTGGATCGAAATGCGATAACTAAATAGGTACATATGCATTTTTATTTCTTCCTACCACAAGGATTTTTGTTGACGCGGCTTGGCATGGCATCCATACTTTCTCCTGTTCTCAACATATGTAGCACTCTACCCGTTTTATGAACAGTAGAGAAATGGAAATTATGCTCTGCTTCGCAGTCATATTAGTGTAGTATGGGTATAGTGAAATTTCTCTTTACCCAACACCGTGAAAGTAGAAAGAAAGTTGGGCTCAAGTGGGCGCTACCTACCACAGAAATGTTTAGTGGCATGTGTATTGACACTTCTCCAACAGACGGCATCATGGACGCCTCCACGATTTTAGCACGATGGATTGGTCGTTATGAGGTTTCCTTATAAAAATGTTTTCATTACCACTAAAATTCATAGAAAATACCAACTACAGCCCACTGAACTAACTATACATACATAGTAGCTCCAGAACTACAAACTGCTCCTAAAAGGCTCAAACGGAATAATATGGGGATGGGATAGTAAAAAGGAAATATATATGCTTTCATCCAATTGTAAGCTTATATGACAGTTTTTTTATTATTATTCTTGGGATGTGTCATGGTAACCAAGGGCAAACTTGCCAAACAAATGCTCATTGGTATGTGTCAGCTTTTAGAAAGGAGTAAAATACATGCATCAAAACCCATAAAATTCCTAGTCTGCTGAAATTATTGACTTGTTTGTCAAAGTCCATGATTACTTTTGAACCTTGAGAAGGCAGGTTTACACAAACAAGTAGTAAAATGTCGTAGCTCAACTGAAACAAGTTTATTGCCTACCCAGTTATTAGCATCTTTATGATACGGAAGGAACCTTCCAAAAGAAATATGATATTTTCTGGTCGTTTCTTTAAATAATTTTTATTTCCGATTTCCAAATTATCTCGTTCATTATTAATTTGATATCCCATATATCCCAACACCAAAAAATAGCTAATGAGTTAACCCAAGAATTTTGCAGTGTCTTCCACATACACACGCGTTAAGCATAAATCAGGGGTTCAACAAAGGGATTATTGCATTCTCAATTTGGGCTGTTTGAGTGTGAGTGAAGCTTGAAATGCCGTAGTTACAACTTACAAATTTAGGGATATATTATTTTAAATATTTTAAATGACGAATGAGTGAAGTTCGCTTTCCCCTCAACATTAAATTTTTTCTGAAAGGATCATGGGTGGAAAAACGGTGGGTGGACGAACTAGTTGCGGAGAAACAATGCATCCCAGAATATCTGCTGGACGCTTGCCGCTAGATTCCTCATCAGTTTCTACATCTTTTTATTCAAGAAAGGAAAGGTCTCCATTGAATGGTGACTTTGATGTGGAAGATATGACTCACGAAACACCATCCCTTGATCCCGAT
>JAHZMV010004539.1:0-46744 GCA_027743765.1 Coecobrya sp. COE2 | reverse complement strand
TATAGTACATATAGTACTCAATATCAAAAACATAGTACATATAGTATGGTCCTATATTTTTATAGAAACAGTTTAAAACATAGTACTTTCCTATAAAATATAGTATGGATGGTCACACTACAGTACCACCCTGACCATCGCGCAATGTAATTTAATATCTCGATCAGAAGAATTGATTGGGCCTGAAACTTCGTAAGAAACATGGACGTCAGAGGAAATCACAAAAGTGAATAAAAATTACTACACTATATGTATTTTAACTTTATTAATTTTCAAAAATGCTTTCAGCTTAATACAATCATTTAAGCTGAAAGCATTAATATTTAAATGAAATGTTAAAAAGTATATTGCAAACCCCAATGTCCTCCTGTTCGTATGCTACATACATACAAATTTGCATGCGTTTTGTGTTTACGGGAGCGACTAAATACGGCTTCCGTTATTTTTAATGAATTGTTACTTCCAATAAATGAAAAAAAAACTACGAAACACTGACAGCAAACATCAAATTGAAATTCTTTAAAGGTCAATAACCATTATTACTCAAAGTATTACAATTTGTATTCAGATCATCATGCCTTTTAAATTTAATTTTATGCCAATTAGCGCTATTAATAATAACTTATGAATATAAGTATTTTATGTATAATACACCCACAAATACTATAT
This sequence comes from Coecobrya sp. COE2, assembly GCA_027743765.1. Lineage (NCBI taxonomy): Eukaryota > Metazoa > Arthropoda > Collembola > Entomobryomorpha > Entomobryidae > Coecobrya > Coecobrya sp. COE2. The sequence continues at coordinate 46,075 of JAHZMV010004539.1, read as the reverse complement.
TATTAATTCTTTTACATTATATAACATTTAAATTGTTCCTATCCATTATAAACTATTTTTAATTCCAGCTCTAAATCTTTTATTTTGCCGTTAAGGTCAGATAATTTCTTCTGGCTGGTAAGGTTTGTTCTTCGCTGTAGGCTTCTTTTTGGTCTGACCGTTTGCTCCCATCTGTAAATACGATATAATTGATTGTACATGAAACATTGTACATAGGTACCTCGGTAAAAGTTGGTATTGTAATTGAAAATTTCTCAAAAAACTCTAAATCACGACACATTTATTTATATTATAATATGATCTCTTATATATATAATAACTCACAAATGCCATGAGGAAAGTAAATATTGCAACAAATATAAAGATTCGCATTTTGTTACAATCGATTTCCGGAAGATACGAAATCAAGCGTAAATCGAAACACTTCAAATTAGTTATTTAATAAAATCAAGCAAGTAGATAGTACTGACATATATTGAAAAGCCTTGCTTACGTGATGTTTTCCACAAAGAATTTAGCTGTATTTATTAATGTTATATTTATATTACGCATTTGACTGACAATTATTACTATTGCCATTTTTACCGTAATCTTCATACCTAAAACTACATTCCAACATACACATAAACGACGCAGAAAACAAAACTATTAAACATACAAAAATTTCGGAAGCATAAAATATACGATGACTGTTGTACACATGACCCCAATACCAAATTAAGCTACAATTTGATCACATTTCCTGTGATTTTTCCTATACCCAATTCCGATATTTTCCATCCCCATACTCTATCAGTTATTAGATAGACTAAACTTACGTACATGTTCAAAGGGCTCACAAATTGAAAATGCTTCAGACAGAGAGACAAGACGAACCTGCTACATAATAAAGCTTAATAAATAATAGGAGTTGTAATAATTGACGATATATTTATATTGAGCAATTAATTTCATGACGAGGACGTGACGTGTCATTTCATGATTAACGAGCTGTTCAGAAAGAATTTAGATTGTATGAAAGCGTTCTCTCTTTTCAGCTTCCTTTTCCTCAGTGTCCCACGTAAATGCAACTGGAGCTCCCACGTTAATGCAATACTGCATAAGTATAAAAATGTTTATTATTAAACACCCAGCGGCAATGATCGGAACAGCATTTAATTTAAGCTCATAATTTTATTTACACTATATAAGCTTTGCTAAAACTTACAGCAAGAAAGCGTGGAAACGTCAGCACTAATAAGCTACGATATCCGATTCCAACGGTCTTATTGTAGACACGTTTTAGATAGAGCATGAGTCCCGCAAGATCTTGTGGAAATGCATCTGCCGTTGATGGATCCGCTATGGCATCCTGCAACTCGTCAATCTACAATAAGTCAAGACCAGTAATACTTCAAAATGGACTGATCCATTCATAAAAACATTAAATTGATACGTCAAAGAAAAGAATTGGTAAGTACAGTAGCCACAAATTACTTAGAGAAAGGCAAATTGAGCTTCAGAAAATCTGTTAGCTACGATTCATATTCATGCAAACTACTATTGTGTTGTCAGTGTTCATAAGAACGAATATGCTCGCAAAGCTATTTTACCTGGAGTGAAGATATACAGGCTGCAAAGAAAGCAAGGAAAAGAAGAACAATATTGATAGCTAACGGAGCTGCGATTATGCTATGCATGTTGAAGATGATGTTGAGACATTTGGGCATTCCACAAGCCACGTCGATTATTTTGACAGATATAAGTAAACCGATGAATGATGAAATATTGCGGGCACTTTTCTCCACAAAATGGTACCGTGTACGGGGATTGTCTGCAGTCTGGAATTCGGTGACGTTTCCTATCGCAGATATTTCAGAAGACGGTGTCAGAGCCATAGACATATCCATAAGGGTGAGGCAAGATGTCATGATTTGTAGTGTCATATGCTGTTCAAACAGGATGGAGCTAATAAAAGTGTAAACCCCCAAGACTCCGAGAAAGTATTCCTTAAATGGAATCTGAGCCAATGAAAGGATGATATCTTGGGGGCAGCCTTCTTCTGTCACCCAGGTATACTTTCGCCTGGAGTAACACGCGAACCACTGTAGCAATTCAGCCAGTCCCCATTCCCAGTTACCTTCTTCCATGTACATCTGCAACGCAACACTCATCGAAGAGAAGACAATCAAGTAGACACCGTATCCAAGAATAAATACAATGGTTGTTTTCTGTAATAATGAATATTATATTTAATTTGGCATATTGAAATAGGACACTACAAACTCAATTGAACCGCTCACCTTTTGCATTTTTATTCTATAGCTACTAGCTTCCCTTTCGTAATCTAATGCGAGGTTATGAAGACGTAGGATGTCCTTCATTCCAAATACAACTGTCTTCATTTGACATAATCTAGAAACGACTTTGATTACAAGGCTAGCAAATCGGATATACTTGAGAGGATTGGATGGACCATCTATAGTTGATTTGAATACACGCCACCAAGATAACACGTCCACAAATCCGGCTCCGGTCTGCAGTCCATAGCTCAACTTCGTGTAAAAACTTATCAATAAGCTTAATGGTATCGATTTGCATTGCATACATATTATTATATTTCACTGACCTGCTGAAGTCTGAAGCGTTTGAGAACATATCTTCCTACTTTGTCGTCCAACACAACTCGATATGGCACAGAAGAAGTTGCGTAAGCCAAGTTGTTCCAGACCTGAAACAAGCTCCACTCCAGCGTTGGATCTTCCACAACAGCAGCTAAAATTTGTGGCCGAACACGTCGAGCTTCAACTTGTTCTCCATCTCGTAATGATCTCTTTGGCTCTATATCATTTAATGAAATGTAGATCTTAACACCTTCATCCACACTTGGCGACACAAGTGTTTGATCATTTCCCGGTGATGGTAGGTTTAATGGAATCAGTTCCATATCGAATTGACTTTGACGTTCTTGTCGTTCGCGTTCAAGTCGTCTCGCCAGTGCCGGTACCGGAGGTGAGTTTGTCACAAATCTCGCCACATTTTCCTGAAGCTCACCTACATTTTCTTCCCTTGGAACTACCACTGCAAAGGTTACTTGCTGTCTGTGTTCCCTCGGAAGTTGCCCATGATTTTCCCTTCTTTCCCATCTAGCAAACATTCTGTTTTCTCAAAGAAGAGCTCTCACTTTTCAATCGTTCATAATCCTGTTCCTATTCATTATCCATTTCAATAAATATGTTCCACTTCGATTTCAGACACTACCAGCACCTTCGGTGTAAGAATCAAAATTGCAACAGTATATTATAACTAGACAAGCTCTTGTAATGTAATAGGTTGAAAAGCCAAACGTATTTACGCATCCTTATATGTCTATCTAAGTATCCTACCGATGCTTTTTATTTAAAAAATACATTGACTGAATTAAAGTAAGAAATACATCACGAAAACAGTGCTGGTACAATATTTTCTGATAGCCATACCAGACCATTTCTTACTGACTCACGCTCATCGGATATTGGGCATCCGTCAAAAGCTACAGTAATAATACGTTATAACTGAAAAGCATGTTCTTTTAATGACATAAATATTAAATACACATTTGTAAGGGCCAATACCAACATGCAAGTTTACTTGCAAATTAACTTACCTAGTGTAATGTGCAACATTTGTGGAAGCAACTTCTTTGGGGTTCTTCTGGGGTTTTCGGATCGAGACTAATCGTGTCAAATCTAAACGACCAGCGCAACGGGGAGGCTCCAATCTTTTTTGACATCTTTTTACGTGGTGTTCGATTGTAGTAGATATGACGAAATTATACATATAGATACTGATACTGTACTCCTTCATATGACAAAAATGAATTGTGAAGATACTTCGTAATTTTTACATAAATTTATATTTCCTTTTGTGTATGGGATTACGCGGTACATACATTCACTTTGGGATGAGACATTTACTTATACTTTACCCGCAATTGACATGCATATATGGTACTGTAGTGTGTATTCACAAATATATCACAAACTTTAGTATCAGAGTATTGGAAGATTTGGTGATTACAGCTAGGCATATTTTTTGTTTGCTAATCTGTATATCTTTATATATAATATATGCATATCTATGAGTATAGTATGTTTCACAAATAATTGTATGCGTTGGAGTATTTTTATGAATGAAACTAAGGCAAAAATTGTCCCCAAACAATCCAATCCGGAGCTAGCTCACTGAAAAATTTAAAATTACTTATTTACGGAATGCAGTTAGCCGAGTTAGGTTGATTTTTCCTAATATGCTTTTACAAACAGAAAGTGCATTTTATATATCGAAAAGATTTCATTGATTTTAACAGTTTTCAAAATCAGAGTTAAACTTAGCTGTATCATAACACATACTTTTAGTAACTTTTATCTACTTTCGTCGAATAATAATCAATATATTTTGCACTGAAAAATGAACTGAAATCTTTAGGTAGATACGTATCATGTAATTGTAATACGCAATAAAACCTGTTGTTGCAATACATGACTGGTCTAAATGCTTTAAATTATGTGTTGTTTATTCTAAAAATGCAAAAAATATTACACATATGATAAATATTGCATACATGTAAAATCATTCGTAATATGAGGAATACAAATGCATACGGAATATTTTTAATTAACAACAAATATCTTTATTTCACATGGAAAATTATGGAAAAACGTGGACCAAAATGGTCTACTGACCAACATAATATAGGTATGTACATTATTTTTGTAGTTTTAAAAGCTCTACCTCACCAATCTCATATAACGGTTTGGATATATTGGAGTTAATTTTTCATAATTTGGCTTCTCCGTGAATTCAACTTTGACCAAATACTTTGGTTGAACTTGATTCGTATCGTAAACAATATACTCATTATATTTAAGCGGATAAGTATACGTGCTACTTTTAGGTTTCACAGTCGGTCCCAGAGGCCATAAGCATCCTCCGTTAGCTTTTTTACTCCATTTTGGATCCGGAATATTGTTTCCCAATCCGCGAACACTTTCATATCCGTATGGGGCAGCAGTTAAGTCGTAATTATGTGCATAAGCATCGGATATGTTTCCTAGAAGTACATCGCATGCAAATAGATAACCTATGGAACCAGCCGGAATCTTAGTGCCGCTTCTGCCAATACAGTACTGTGCGCTCTTTGACACGCGATCTGCGAAATAAATTCCAGTTCCAAACATTTGGCGAGTACTTTTAGGAATCAGGAGTCCATTTTCCAAAATAGAAGCGACTCTATCACTACTCGTACCGTGCCATAACATCATGCGTTGCTGCTCCTTATAGAAGGGATCATCATTAAAGTCCTCGAAGTCATCTGCCTTTGAAATTATACGGAGGATTGTGAGGATCTTAATTCCAAAATCATGGTGTTGGCTTCGTTCAACGTAATCGTGAATATCAATGAATTGTTCATCTTCTGGAGAAAGGGCCCATGCGAGAACTTTCCCCGAATGGAAAAATGTCTGGGATACACCAAGACCTTGAAAAATTTCACGGGCGATAGGGTCGTCTATCAGTCCTTCTTTAATTTTCTTCGCTTTAATATCATTAGACTATGCCCAGGAACATAAAATTGTTCAAGTACATACGTATATAAATCTGTAATTTTATAACGTAATTCATACATATTTACAACTACACATGCAGCATACCTTTATTAATGCTTTGGGGAGAGCGCGTTTAAGCCATCTCGGCCATGAGATCACTTTTCGTCTACTGGTTTGATTAGCGACTTTCTGATCTGAAGATGACAAAGGGGTCGATGTTTGTGCAATAGAATTAGGCATTTGTTTCTTTGTCTTGGCTGCTTGTCTAGAACTTTTATTGACAGCGTCCATTTTTAATTTTGGTTTGATCTAAATGAAGTAGCAGCAAAAACATTGCCAAATTCCTTCCCAGATTGGCTTGCTGCTTGCTAATTTTTTCACCCATTCTTCAAGAAGCATACCAATTTCCAGACTAAACGTATCCCCTGTCCCCTTGTCTACACACATTATTCTATCGAGATTTTCGAACGCTGGGGGAGAAAGTGATGTACCGTATGGAGTGTAATGAAAACATATACGTATACATATATTTAATCAATCATAATAATTTATAGCGTAATTATAATTATTTTTTCCATTTCATGACTGCTTGTTCAATGAATAATTCGAAACAATGCACATAAATCCATTAGTGTACAAAAGTATTTATGAATGTAAGGAAATATACCATGTAATATATATCTGCACGTTCGCGTTATGTAACTACCTTTTTAATGCGAACTCTGTTCTCTATACTTTTCCTTCCGAATCACTTTTGTTTATGGATTATTTGTGCCCAGAATAAGTATGTTCTCCAGTCCACACATTTGGAGCTTGCTTGTAACTAGAACTGTAGTAAGTTCTTTGTTGCCTTTACTTTCTTTCATTTGTGCTGCTCCTGTCAGCAGCTCTTGTTTTTCTTACGACTTACTTTCAAGCACAGAAACAGAAATATAATATATTGCATACAAGAAAAGAAATATATTATGGCTTTTCTTGAAACTTATTTGCTCTCCCACCAGCTAGCTTTTATTTCTCCACTTGCTCATTCCATTTCTATATACTTCTATACCGGATATGACAACCAGACTTCATTTCATTACAAACCATATAGGCATGATTCGTTCTAGTAATCTGCTTAACTATAACATTATCATCATCATGTTTTCTCCTTTTTATCCTCTGTAATATAATGTGTAAGTTTGGGCTTCACCCGAGGAGGTCCAACGGTTCCTTTGTGTATATACAATTCTCATCGTTTCCCGTTTCTCTTTTTATATCTACATCTTTCTCACTTGAGAGTATACTAATAATAATGTGTACTTATATGCATCTTGAACTCTGTGCAATTATAAGACTAGAAGTCCTATTGAAAACACCGAAATGCATTTTCTTATATGTACTTATATGTTTATGCTTATATGTACATATTAGGTCCAGTCCATTATAGTAAAAAAAATCTGTGAAAGTATTTCATCCAAAGCATCCCGAATTCAACTTCACTAACTCTAGTTTACTTGGATTCATTTCTTTATAATCAAAATACTGATGAAAAACTCGCTGTTCTGTATTTACAATTATGTGTATGTATGAAGAAACAAAAAAAACTTCTCATTCCCTCCAGCCAATCGAGCCTACAGATATTATATACCTATACCCTGTAACGCAATAGGTTTAAACAAATGTACTTTATTTGTATATCTTGGAATTCCAGCCGGATGGTGCATAAAAGGAAAGGAACACCCTCAAGGTACACGGATCTTAGAAATAAAGTTTGTTCCCTCTTGACTATGAAATGAATCCATTTCTAGTACTGAATGTGAGTATATAAACTTGTAGCATTCAAACTTTATCTATAATCCATATGTTGCGAGTAATCCTTTGGTTAATATTTCAATAAATAAAAACCAAGATTTAGCATAAAACAGTTTGTTTGTTAATATTATCAGCTCGTGCTGAACTTTTTATGTGCCTAGACAGAATTTCATTTCATAAAATGGTTAGCTTTTTACAGCAGCAGCAATAACGGTAACGGTTTCATATTCCTTTATTCATTCACACATCTTTAGAAAGGGTGCAACTGTGTAAAAAAGCCTCAGATAACACAAATATATCCTAAAAATGAAATAATAAAGACATATGCACACCAAATATGATGTTTGAATCGTGAGCTTTGGTGAGGGTTGTGATGATAACATTTTTATCACTAAAGAAAGCAAAGTGTGAGGTACGTCGAGTCGGCCACATTCAGGCGCAACTCAAATGGTGAAGATAGGGGTGAGAAGGTGCTAAGCTGGGGTTGCGTATGTGTTGACGATAGTGCATATATAGCACCTTCCATTTGACACATGGTCTAAAACTTTATTTGGAAAGGCAGCTTTGGTGTTAGCGTATTTAAAGTAGAAAAGTAAACTTGACGGATGCTGTGAGAAGGGATGTCCTTGATATAAATCAATAGAGTGTAGATAGCTTATAAATAACTTTAAAAAATAAACTGACCAAACTGTGAGGTGATGTCTCCTTATAAGAGCTTTATACAGAAAATATTTTCTATGACCTGAGTCAATATACTGTATAGTAGTAGTATGTATAGTTCGTTATACAATAAACCCAAATCCGCCGATAATATGTTTATATTTTATATTAGATATTTCTTATTTGGTATCGTACCGGATGAAAAATAAATAAAGCCATCACTCATAAAACTATTCATAGTATTGAACTGTAAACTCGTACGTTTTACTTGTAAACAGAAATATAAATTGTTGTATTCCAGTGATCATAATGATCATTTATGTGTATCATGTGAAATGACTATTTTTAGCTTACTTGAGAGGACTGCAAACTGTAATCGTTCCTTTTGTAAGTTAAGCTAACCATTGTATTACTATATCACTTTCAGGATACTTCAATCAAATTCGATTTAGATTTAATGTGTATTTTAGTAGTTATGTAGTCGTTTGACTTAACTAAAATCTATAAAGTTTACCTTAAGAGTTTACCTTAAGTTTAGCTTTAAGAGTTGCCTTACCTAACCTCTCTGTTTGAAGAACAATTGGAGCTTATGATCTAAAAAATCGAAGTCTTCACTCAATTATACTTGAGGTAAACATGTATTGTTAACATTAGTTAGTCGAAAATATTTTTACCTATACAGATGTACTGCAAAGCCTTTCATTCTTGGCCGTGTAGACTCTCTTTCTTGATTTTTCGGAAGCCAAAATCTCCCCAAAAAGGAAATAAAAATCATTAATAATATGTAACGTACCTCCTTACGTGAGTTTACGTATAACCGTGTTGTTTATGACCGTATATTCATTACTTCACAGACAACAGATTCATAAGGCCGCTTTCACTGGTTTCCACAATGGAAGGCCATATATGTTTAAAAATGGAAATATTCAGAATGACTGCAGCTTTTTTATTATATAGGTTAAATATATGTTTTTATCTCTTTTAGATTAAAAAACTTGCCCAATTATTAACAATAAAAGGTAAAATGAAAACTGGAGCCCACTAAATAAGATTTTGCAACAAGATGATTTTGGTGAAACGGATTGTATTATTCATCTTCAATTTGTGCGTAGGCGTTAATTTTCATTATCTCTATGAGTTGTGGCATATTTTACATGTCTTATCTATGTAGCAGGTAGCCATGTACTGTCAGTTGTAACAAAACTTATTATTAAAGCTAAACCCCAATTATGGTTCTATTTTTGAACACCCTGTCACCGTTGCTGCGACAGTTTCCAGTCAAGAGAGGCGGAGACTGAAAACGATATTTCTATCTTGTGCCAGAATGCACCAACTGGCTATACTGTAAAGCATTCATTCGTACAAAATCCGCAAATTTATTTCATTGTAGTGAAAGTATGAAAATTGTAGACATGAACAGTACTGTTTGGGTTACATACAAGTTTAATAGTTTACATGTTTAGCCGTGGGTAATATGATGCGCAGAGGATGAGAGCGACACAGTCCCTGAAAAGCCAAAAATTCATTTCCAAACCCATAAATTAACTGTACATATTACATGTTATTGCTTGCAGTCGTGCTATCTCACTTTTTAACTTACATATTTTTTCTTCACTTTCACTAAGCCCACCAGACAGTCAACTTTGTTTCATTGAACATATTATACATCTTTAGCCTTGAAACTTTATGATACACATGTTACTAATGTACAACCATTACTGTTACTTGTATATCGCTCATATTATGTATTTAAATGTGCATATCTGCCACAAATGCTTAATGTACATATCATATATTGGGCAGTTATACTTTTGCACATTTATAACAATGTTTGGAGATACTCATGCTGCATTCCAAAAAGGGAATAAAAATAAAATGCCTCCACGCTTCCATTCACCAACACCATACACTACTATCAGTACAGTATCATCCAATGTGCTTCCGTCACAATTCACAAATGGGTCAGATTTTACGATATCTTTTTTTCGCTCCACTTTTCCCATAATAAAATAGAAAAGTTCCTGAATGAACCGAGAACGGAGTAACGGGAATCACATTTCCAAACGTACTTTCCAATATTATTCCTTATTTTTGCTTCCATACTTTTTGCTTATTTTTAGTTTAACGGTATTACTGTTGGAATCCTTATAATTGGCTATGATCACTTACACCAATCACTTGTATGGAAATGTAATAGGAAAATGCATTTGAAGTGGCTAGGTATACACACGTTTTTAGAGAACCTGCTAGGTACATGGTTCTCTTAAATAGCTTCTCCTGCAATCATGATCATCAGTTTTAACTGTTTTAAATGCATTTTATTGTGAAAAGTGGAAAGAAAAATAATGATTCAACACATCTATTTATATAGTCTTAAATTGGTACAGACAAACTTAATCATTCTCAGTTCTCTTCTATTATTAAATTGCTAGCAAAAAGTAAATTACACTCAAATAATTGAACTAAAAGAATGCACATTCAGATAGTAATTTTTTCGTGAATTTTAGTACTACTGAATGGTTCCTATTACCGGAATTGGATAAATGATGCCTTATAATATAGAGTATTTACAAATAATGGATTCAACCAAATTATAAAGAATTTACTACTGTTGGCATGTAGTAAATTCACTAAATAAAACATAAAAATATGAAACTACATTGGTTTATTTCATGAGATTTGATATTATAGTTGAGTTTGACTACTTCTAGTTAGCTTTCGCATTTTTATACTGCCTATTGACCAATTCGTGACATCGTCATAAATTTTATTATCTTGATGAAAGGTGAAGGCAAAAAAAAGAAAAAAAGTGCGATAATGTATTTCAATGTGCTCAATAAATTCATGGTTAGCGGTATCATGTTTTCACATTCGACTGTTTCTTGCTCTGTTGAAGCAGAAATGTGTGTGGTACTTTCACAAAAGCCGTTTCACTTGCTGACGACAAGACAATATTAAACTTGTTATCTTGCATGACAAAGTATAAAATATCGTCATTTGATATTAACCCAGTTCCATTAAAAAACCAAGGGTTGAAAAATATTGGTAATATAAAATTGAACCGAATGCGTAAATTACTTGAGTATTACGCATATACATTATCAAACAGCATGATGTAAAGTGAAGATGACATAAAATCTTGTTCTAGTCAGCACTTTCTTTTTGCTGGCATTATTGACTTCACTTGTCTAGTAAAAAGAATCTACATATCTTCGGTAACACTGCAATATTTATGAATAGATAATGAAGATTCAGCATTTTTTATAAAAAAAAATATTTTTGTCGCTTTTATGGAGTGTCCTTTTCTGCTTTTATTTCTTTGATTCGTTTTCATAATATAGTATGTTATGTTAGATTTACTGATTGATAAAATAATTTTGCATTTTACATTCAAAAGAGTATGTAAATTGAGTTATTTAGGGATAGGAGGAGCAACATTGTACAATGATAATGTAATTCACAGAATTTAGTTCATTTGTTTGAAACCTGGAAGTCCAAAAATCCAGTTAAAGGCCAATATTTTCTAAAATACGAATTTTTCTTGCAAATCGCATTTTTAAACGTTGATATAGCCCCATATATATATTTATGCTATGATATTTATGCTTATTCAGTTCTTTCTGGAATTGTGGGCATTGTGGATGACATAATTTAAAACTAGTAAATTATAAGATTCTTAGAAACTAGGTTTCCGCATAATATCAAAGAGAAAATTTTTAAACTTCTTACTTTAATTAACTGTATGGACTTTTCCCATAATTCAAACGTACAATTATATGTATATTCATAAATCCAAACTTAATGAGAATTACAAAGCATGTGAAGGAAATTTACGATGTGCAGTTAAATTACTTTTTTGTGATGTGCGATATATACTCATTAACACAGTGAGCGGTAATCACTCGGTTAAAGGTATGCATTACTTACCTATGCTCGTAACAAGGCGAAAATAATATACAGGTTTTATAGATATAAGAACGAAATTGGCCATGCATTTGTGGATTTTAGGAATGGTCATGCCACTATGTATACGGGCGTAAAAAATGTGACATTTCGCCTATAAAGATAAACATAGGAATTTCTTTATGTGTACTTTCTCAATAACTTTTATATGACCGTAGTCAAACATTTGTATGACGAAAATTAAAATATGCAATTTTAGGAGCCGTCAATTACTAGAATTCACATGGTTGGGCATATTCGGTGAGCTTAGGAAAATATGCAATGTGTGCGATTATAAAATTGCTTTATGATGTGTTAATGTAATAGCTTACAGGGATTCCTGCACATGTGTATGTATTTATGTATATTTATTTTCGCTATCCAAGTGGAAAACTTAGGACCTGCTTTCCCAAAAAAATCTTGTTGGAGACGTAAATACATTTAGCAAATCATGATTTCATTGTTTGTTGCTCTACCCAGACTAATACAACCGCCCAGTCAAAATAATTTAGGGTTGGTTTTACGTATACCAGTTGTTTCGTTCATTGTGATGTTTTTCTCTTTTTGTACTGCTGGAAACAGTTTCCATTTGTCCACTGTACTGTTTCTGACTTACCCATAAATCTTTGCGGAGTAGTGGCTACACACCAACAGCGACCGAAAATACATGACCACTAAACACACTACATTCCAGCAGTAATAATATTAGCAAAAGCAACAAAAACTTTTTGTGAGTATGGAAGCTGTTGCAGAATTATTAGAGGGCCATCAGCTCACCACCATATCCACTAGTACCACATGACATCATTACTGTATGCCATTGCCAACTTACTAACTCAATCCTTTGCCAATTTTAGAATTCATTTTGAACCACTGCTGTTACATGTTCGGATAGAAAAGTTACATACGTTATATTATATTAAACATTATGTACACTATAGTAAATCTGAATTAAATCTGATTTTAACTTCTATGGTCTGTAAAAGCGAAAGTCATTGTTTTGTTTCACATTGGTTTCATAACTATGAAACTATGCTCTGTAGCTTGACTTGCAGGAGGTAAGGTAAAAATAGGTTATCAATATGTGTAATTTATGAAATGTTATATAACTCAACTCTCCAAGTTAAAGTCTCTATCTAAACACTTCATTTTAGAAGTTGGTCTTGGGCTGCATGTAGGAGTTGAGATGCAACTTTTCTTGCCAAGTCTACTTTCACAAGGTTAACCTCCAGTTAATATTGCGTGTGATTTATCTCATAATCCAACACCTACAATGATGTATTTTCATGAATCATAAGAAAAGCGCATAACTTAATCTCTTGTTATCTAATCAGTAGGTAATTAGTTTATTACACTAATACTGTAAGGTTAATAACGGGACATATGTTAGTAAAATGCTTTTATCTATGATTATTTATTTTTCCATGATAATGATCTCATAATGCATAATGCATAAATATAGAATATCTAGATATCTGACTGAATGCATGCTTTCGAAAATAATTCCACATTTATCCCTTATGCAAGATGCTATGTTGTCAAGTGATTTATCTCTTAGCTAATATGCAAGAAACACAAACTTCTTACAAAAGCAATTTTCCATCCGATTGTCTATCTAATTTTTTTCGCGTAAATACTAAATGTGTATCCTGAATTCTGAACATCATTGCATCCAGTAGAAAGCACCTCTGTATATCAATTTCAGAATGAATGCTCTTTCTGGAATCAGAAGTTGATTATTAACCTTGGCTAAATTTTCATTTTGTCAACGTCAACCTTTTTGACTTCATACAGAAATGGTAAGAAAGATTACGCGTATAGGTATCTTTCATTCTTCCTGGAAAAATAATACACCAGATGTACCCAAGTAGGTGTTACATATCTATCACATGAAATATTAATGAATTAGAAGATGACTTTCCTGACTCAGCATTATAATATTGCTGACTTGAAGTTTTACTTGCACTAGGTTTTATAAGTGTACCAAGTTTATACTTTCTTTATCTTTATGTTCAGTGCTGAAACGAAAAATTCTATCCGCTGAGGTAACATCCATATAATCATTTGTAATTATGCCACTCCAGAAATAATGAAGTACGTAACTACTGGGGTTTTCCATCTCTGTGTATTTTTGCAGTGACAGTAAGCAATAATGATTATATGTATCCAAAATCAATGAATAGGTCTGCCATTAAATGGTTAGATCCATGATAGTGGGAGGAAGGTCTAATCAAATAAATATGGCAGTACATATTATTTGTCATTATATCTAGTAGATCTAGAACATTCAAATTGATAATTTTATCTTACAATCTATTTATTTCACCTGGCCATTAGATAAATTCGATATTGCTTCTTTCTGTATTGCATATACTATATTGTTTTCGGGGGGACCACATTAGTCAAAATAATGAAATGGAACTACACGTCAATATTTTGTCATAAAATTGTTATGCGTTCAAATATTAACTTGACAAAAAATCAATAGATGTGTATCTGAAGTTTGTTTAAATGTCGAACTTAAAATTGTTGACAATCCAATTCAAAACAAACACTACATCGTAATACTCAAATATGTCTCTGCAAAAGAGAAAAACTAAATATCTTTGTTACGGTCACAGGTCACATTAAACTACATACAATATTCAATGTTTAATGTCAGTGAATCGATATGGGGTATGAAGACAATATAGGACAAAGAATTTGATTCAAAATATCCTTCGATAAAAATAAATATAGGAAAAAGTCTTTATCTTTACAATAATATTGATATACGTAAGACTTTTTCTATTGTATAAGGATTAGGATTTATTTCGGATTATTACGGTATTTTGAACACACACAAATGTCCGTGCTCGTGTTGATGTAAACATACATACTGAAGAATTTCAATATGAAGTTTTATGGACTTGTCAGAGAACTTATATCTATATTATTTTCTTACTAAATTTTACCAACATCAAACAGATTGTAAACTATTCTTTTTCTACTTGAGGGTATTTAGGCATGTACGCTCTGCCGTTTCAATTTGGTTTCGACGTTTCATGTCTGTAGTCCATCTTGGAAACGCAACAACTTACTTTTCTACATTAAAAATCCATCATGTATCTGAAGGTATTTTGTACGCATGACTAAACAAGAATCTTATTTGACGGATTTTTTTAGCTTCATTCATGATTGCATGCATGATCTTCGTAATCGCTTCGCATATACCCAGAGATATTTCAGATTTTACTCTGCTTTTTACGGCATATAAAACAAATAGAACTTTTAAAATCATTTTGGTTTTCACACTCATTTTCCACGCATTCAGAACAACTGAAATGAAATAACATTTGAAGTGATAACCTCAAGAATGGATTTATAGACAAAGTTACCATTATGAGTCTCCGGGTAGAATTCATGAGTTACGCATGTTAGCTCTACTAAGATTTAGAAAAAAAGTTAAAGCTTCTTAGCAAGATAGGAAGAGAAAGGACAAGAGAGCAAAAGAGGAGATTTTAAATTCTCGTGGGAACTTTTTAATCCGTATCCAACCGTTCGTTCACTCCCATTTATTTCTTCGATAATAGGCCAGATACTTTTTCAAAGTCACATTGATATACTCGGCAGTTTCCCCCAAAATCGAAAAAAATCTTTTGAACACATATTCCAGAAAGAGATATACATAACGTAAGAGGAAAATCTTTATCTCACTTTGTATTCCTTCGTGTAAATCAAAGTGCAAAGTGTAGTAAGTAAAATAATAAAAGAAAAGAACCAAAGTTATAAACCGTACGACTGGGAGGAATACAAAGCTTTTAAGTTGGAAACAATTGGAGCTGTATAGGATAAGTGGATATATGAATGAGAGTTATTGTTCAAACCAGATTGGTTTATGTGCAACGTACACTTGTATTAACCAAAAATGGAAGACTCGTTTATTCTCTCACGCATACAAACCCAAGTTTTTTTTATGTACGTATCTGTTTCTTCAATGAAATGTTAACAAATGGCAGGGCATGATCATCACAACAACAGTTGATATGTATCTTGCGTGGTAATAGTTGTTTTAGCAGGTAAAATGTTAAAAGAACAAAGAGAAAGCTAACACATTGCGATAAGTGCCAGTTTCCGTTCAGCTTTCTATCTTGATACATTTCCAGTGACAGCTCATTGGCTACCTTGTTCTAATCTGACATTGCATTCTAGCTTCCAATGCGATCTTAAGAGACAAACGGAAAGTGATTTTTTATGCTGGCTACGCAGCAATCTGGTCAGGTTTCTGATATATAACTTGTGTAAGGGCTATTTATAACTGGAAAAAACATTCTCTCCTCGGGTGTAAAAGTGCAGTCGCGTTTTCTCGAATTCACGATAAAAGTATGATGCATTTATTCGTGTAAATGCTAGGTTTTCATGTTATATGTATGTAGGTATGTCTTGTTTTATACCAGAAACCGGTATACATATGAATATGAGCCATGAGCCATTTCTACTTAGGTAAATGTAGTATGGTATAAGAAAAGAAAAAGAGTAAAAGATTGCCAACAGTGGTAGCCAGCTATTACTGGTGAGATGTTATGTAATGGAAAGTAATAATTTTCTTTTCAATGCCAAAGCCAATGTCGAAGACAAGAGTCGGGTGCCAAAGTTCTGGGGAAAGCTATCATTCGACCATTCTCGTATTTAACTCATATACTCTGACCGGTGCACAATTATACTTACCAGTTTCTTAACGGTGGGCGTATTGCTTCAGTGATGCAAAACGATAACAGTGAGGATTAACCACTTTTTTGTTATGGAACTCCTGACGTGGAAACTGCACCCGAACTGGACATAATTTTCTTTATCGTCTTATCCAAGAAGATAGGACCGTATAGGTTGTGTCAGAATTATGGCTAGTATCGGTTGCGGTTCAATCTTTTTGAAGGCAACAATCACTGAATGTTTTCTCCTTAACATTTCATAGCGTGGGTCAGCAAATTGAACCAGGAACGGTCTACGATTAAAAATTGTAAAAAGTTAAGGCTTTCGGGTTTCGCTGTTTCTGGAAATGTCCATTGTCCATCGGAAAAAACAAAATGGAATGGTCATTGATGACTAAGCATGTTTAGACTAAATGAGAAATTTTATCACTTGTCCAGATTTCAGGCAATATATCTTCGGTAGCAATCAATCATTATCATTCATTAATGGGCATCAATGATAGCGTGCTCAGTATCACTGATTATTATCATATTTTGTCGTTGTTCTAACTAAACCGAATAGGTACTACTTTCAGGCATTTTGTCAATAAGAACAAAAACCCAAGTGATCCTTGTGAGAAAATTTAAATGCCCCCATATTTTATAAATGTATAGTATCTTTATTTTATAAAGTACAACATCAAAATCGAAAGCCATGCGTGCTGTACACTGCTCGCTGCGTGTACTTACTTTCAAAGTATCATGTAGACTTTCCTCTCTATAAAACTGTAACAAATACGAAACTAGAAATGCGTGACTTAAAACAGTAGGGGAAAGCATACAGTTCCTCTCCGAAACTATGAAAAAGTGAAACAATAATAATTCTTTCCTGAAGCTTTGCTGATCTATTTGTTAAAGACCTTACCGGCTTGTCTCTCTTTTTAGTGCCATTAAACCCCTCAAAATGTCTCAGAAAACGAGGAGGCTAAGTACAAAGTGCAGAGGAGACATCAACTGGAATCAGTTGTTAAAACAAAAAGCAAAGTATTGTATAGTATAGCCAACCTAGGCTTTCAGGCCATACACGAGGAGGAAAATACATCATGCATACATGCATACGTCCACTTATGCAATGTGTTTTCTATTGCGTACTTTGCTTTCTTCTTTCACTTTCTTTTAAAGTTGTGTTAGTTTTAGTTTTAGCGGAAGTTTTTTTCCCTTCCTTCCCTCCACTTCTTTCTTTCTCTCTCCATCAAAGTGGTAAACGCTTTTCTCCCATGGTTTTATGGTATATGCACTTTGAAATTCACAGACGTAGAATAAAAACTATGCTCGCTTCGGGAAAATTCCGCTTTCTTCCAAGAACTAAATGCCCCTCTCCCTACACTTTTTAGTACTTGATATATTTAGCTCGAAGAGATTCACAGAATATTTCAAATTTCTCAAAGTAGTTTTTTTCTTGTGCATCACTTTCTTCTTTTTAGAGAATACTTCCATACGTTTGTGTCTATCTAGACAAATGTAGAGAAAAGAAGATATTTTGGGTGGTAGTAGTAGTGCGGTGTAAGTAACAATGAAGATCAACCTTTTCTTCTTTTCTTGTGAAAATACTTAACACTTTATAACCACTATTTTTGTACGGTTATTGTTCCAAGAGGCTTATGCTAATTTTCTAGGGAACTTGAAAATATCATGCTAAGAAGAATAGTACTTAGAAATGTATTTTTGTATGCAAGCACGCATATTATTTTTGCTTGTCTGAAGTCTTGTGCATGAAGCCACGTGTTAACTAATCAAAAGAGTTTCTCTTTATCTTCCAGACACTTCACGCCTCTCCTAGCGTGTGTTCCTCATGAACACTAGAACACCTACAATTTTAAATATTTACGGCACCTCGAGAGGGTTAGAAAAAATGAGAGAAATAAAAAGTAATGGGTTAATCTCCTTATATGTACACTACCTATTCTTATAAGCTATACGGTTGTATATTCATTTTCATAGACGGGTTAAACACACCGTAGACACTTTTTTATGCTGAGTTGAACGTTCCTTAATTGGTATTTTAAATATGTAACAAATGAAATAGAATATAACTACCCAGTTAAGCCTACACGTGTCTATGCGTGTTTGTGAATCTACGTACCGTTAACTCCTAAATGGTTCCTTATTCGATTAAAAATGTTGCATTCTCTCAAATTCGTTGTTTGTGCTGCTAATCTGGAAATACCTGACGGAAGAGGTTGAAAACAAGTAGTAACAATTTTAATGCAAGTTGAAGCAGTTACAACTTTCGACCAGTTACATGCGTGTATTTCTCTAAGAAAATGAATACAACTCCAAGTGAATATAATCCTGAATTGTCTATTGTCTCTCCAAGGAACTATTCATCTGTCAGCCTTTCTCCGATTTTTCTCTGGTGCATTGTATGCGCATTGCTTTTCATGTGCATGCTAAATGACTGTTTCCTCTCTCAAAACGTGTTGCCTTTCCGTAACCTTTTATTCTGAATGTAGACTTGGAGAATATATGGTATCGCCTCATGACAATTTTACCCCTTTTCATGAATGAAAGCCATTCCAGCTCTATTTAAATGTTTTTAAGAATAAAAACTCGTCCTGATCTGTTAGGGAATGGAGTGGCTATAAAGGTTGATTTAAAACCGATGCAAGACACAAAAGGTTCTCTTTTTTGTAGAAGTATAATAATATATCATTGAAATGGTAAATCACAATTGCACATAATGAAAAGATGCATTGAAATATGTACGTTTATGTATATTTTGTGCTGTGTAGGATATATGCAAAGTTGTGCATACAACTTCACCCCTTCAAATGAGTGCAATAGCAAAGCAAAGGTAAAAATATCTACTACTACTTAATATATTGTTGTTGCTAGCAAGTTGAACATACAACAAGTTTTGAACATATATCTCGACGCAGTGATACTTTTGCCGGCACCCTTCACAATAAATATACGCATAGCAGAAAAAGCGAAAAAGGAAGATGCTACAATAAATACATGGGGATCATGGATTCGGTTACGTTGAGTTAGTCAGTCAGCCGGATCGAAACAAAGGTAGAGACAGGAACAGCCGTAATGCAGTCGCCTGTAGTTGATAGTGATAGTAGAAAAAGGAGTGTATGAATGGCTGAAACATAAATAATTGAGAGAAGAGAACCCGGGTAAAACACAAGGGGAAAGGTATGTGTATAATGGCTTTCATGCTAACTCCAAATAGCTGAAAAGGGAGGGTTGGGGACGGCATCTCATTCTCAAGTACACAAGTAACGAATACACCTTTTCCCCGTAGAAGTAAATTGCGTTTCAGCAGACAGCGTACAAAATTATGGCTTTCATACATGTATATACATTACATAATACCCAGATATACACTATACACGTGTGTGTATAAGCATGACTTTGCAGAGAAGTTATAAATGCATGAGTTTTTGCTCCCCATTGCATATTGTTGCATTGCTTACATTGCACCTTTACTGACGTGTAAGGTATTTTTGTTTCAAAAAGAGAAATGTGTAAAAAAAGGGGTTGCATTTTGTTCGTGGCAGAAACGAGAGGAATTACTAAATTCATATAAAACGAAGTAAGGCATCATCCGTTTGTAAACTATGCACACAGCTTAGCCATTCATCCACATATGGATTTTCTCGCATCGCCACAAAAGCTTGAAATAACTCGGTGTACAATATGTAATGTTTACGTATTCATTTATGTACCTCACACGTTTTGGATCGTGCCTAAAATTGCTCATCGGCCTTGCACTCGCTGTCAGTATTAAAATAGCCCTATATATGCTGCTTTTACATAAGTATACGTTATGTAGTTGTATATACTAACTCTTTATATAATTTTGTCCGTGGTGCTGGACCACATATTGTTTAACCCTTATTGTCTTATCTAACTCAAAATGCATGGTTCTTCCTAACTTCATTGTTCAAAAAATATGATAACAGAGGTGAAACGAAACGAGACTTCCATAATAATTATATAGTGTGCCCACATACACACACTTCCACCTCATCTTCATGATTTTCAAAATGAGTTATGTGAGTGTGTATCACTCATCCGGAAGAAAGAGGTGGACAGTCTGGTTAAAGCAGAAGGAGGGTGGCAGCTAGAAGGAGGAGAAATAAAAATAACTGCAACAACTCGTAACTTGTTTGCTTGTAGTAATGCGGTACATAGGGTTATCTAAACACAAAATAGGTAGTCTGCATACATTAATACAAAAATATCATAGTATGTACATAACCTTTAAGTTAAATATATGATATATCTTTTACATTTAATAATATGTATGAATAAAACATATTATGCCCCTAAAATTGGTAGCAGCTAGTCAGGTAGGTATTTTAGCAAGTCACTGAAATCGCCTTTTCCTGATGATTGAAATTAGTAGTTTTTATCCAAGGTCTCTACTAAAACCTGTATCCATCACATTACCATTCGGAAGTAATGATTACAAGTTTTTTAAAGAGACCTTGGCTTTAGTAATGGCCAAACTATAAGTTCACTGCGGGCATATTCAAAACCTACCTAACCAACAAGAACAACGAATGTTTCTGCTAAATAATATAAAAAACAAAATGAATTTGTAGCTAGAACATAGACTTCCCCTGAGATTCATCTTGTATGTATGTGTGTCATACAACCAGAGGGTATTATGCAATCTATATATTCTTTAAATTTAACAACACCGCATGGAATAAGAACCTTCTGCTTTCCTCCTTTCATTTCAGTTTTGGAATGCGAAATTACATAACCTTTCTTTACAAATTAATGCAGGTATTTGATTAGCTTAATAAAAATTTACGACCACCATATGTCTGTCACACAATAAATATCCGAATGAGGGTTTCCGCACGCCAAAGAATGTGCATTCAGGCTCATGTGCGAGCAACTACTTAACGTCTACTAACGAACCTACAGTAGCACATTACGTAATTTCCAAATGTCATGACATAACGTCCCATATGTATGAGGCTGCCACTTTTTCTTTCATGTTTTATTATTCATTGACTTTTCATTAGCGTTTGTGATTTAAGACGGAAATTAAAACGTCCTATCTGTCAACTCTGTCATTGTTGATGAAGGAAGGACCCACGCGCGCTAATTTAATGAAATCTTTGCACACAGACCAAACAACTTCCTGGCACAATCTTGTATGCCGAGAACATGTTACTGCTACAAAGTATGCAGTTTTTATCAAGTAGTATAATGAGGAAAATGCTAAAATGAGCACACCAGGTATAATTTAGTGCTCTTCAAAATATGCATGTACGTATTATACGTAACCTATGTAATATGTGATTATATGATTCATGTGATGCGAGAGCAGAGAAAGGGTATTCCTTAACTCATTTACTTCATCAGCAGTCAACAACAGCAAAGTAATCAAATGCACGTTTCCTACTGAAACCACACCTTTCCAACAAAGTGAGAAGAGAATGAGACAGATGAAGAACAGTTACACAACGTCGACAAAGTCACCTTGCTTGTTGTGATAAAGTCTCTTTTGCTATTTATCTGTTTAAAAATAAATTATTTACGAAATGGAGTACATTTTATCCCTTTTCTCACACATTCTACTAGTTCACCTCTCCAAGTTATCGTATTTACCGTGAGGCAACTTATTTCCCAAACTGCTGAGTTATCTCAACACGGTAAAACTTTAGTGAGTTGATAGGACCAGGTGGGATTATTGATAACTCATTCCAAAACTGTAATGTGTGCATTACCTCTCTGTACCTTTACTGGAAGGTGACTATCACCACGATATCCCACAAAACTCCACACGTATATGATTGTTTCTTCTTATCATACATAATCCACGAATAGCCCGGAAAAATTTGTACGTTATCTTCTCCCTGCCGCTTTCGACATTTGTCGTCTCCGTTTCTTGTCACAACAAAGTATATTACCCAGAAACTTTACCCTGAGTGATCTAGCGATACTTCTACTGGCACACTATCATCAATCCCTTCAGTCAAATAGGCATTTCCTGCACTATCATCATCATTTCGAATTGCTTTTCTTGCGCACTTGGGCTGGCGGCTGTTAATCTGGCACGTACAAATCCCTACAGATGTGGACAAACACACCACCTTGATAAAGCCGTGTCGTTTGTAATCAGCAACACAATGGAAAGAATGAAAGTTTACCAGCCCAGCTTCAGGTATACGAGGAGAACGGCGAGCATAATGTCATTAAGCGAAAAGGGAACCACAGCAGTAAACACCTTTTTTCCTTTTGATCCCGCTGCTGATGATACTCTTTTCTTTGCACTTCTATGCCTGCTTCATGTTTAATACGTATCATATCTGGTAGTATATCCTTACAACTGACTTTGACTTGAAACTTCGTCTCTGGTAGACAAACAAAAGGAATGCCTTTTCTCTCGTTGTGCTTTAAGGGTTCACTGATATTATCTAATGTGTTTGTTTGCACTGCAAGCATCAGTGACAATGTTGGCAAAGAGAGTGAGAAAGAGCTGGAGAGAGAATATATATAACATGTAATTTTTCTCTCCAAGATATTATGCATACCCTGGAACTGCATTGCATAACGTTATGCCATGCTAAAGATGCATGGTACCAAGACATTCAAAAGGAATCCCAGAAAATTCAGTACACATGAAAAGAAGTGTGTTATGTATAATATCTGAAATAGGTGGTTATAATGCAAGAACTGCTGACACACCATCCTCACGCAAAAGGAGAAAAAAGTAGTGTAAATGGTTTAAAGCAAGACACAACAAGCCTAAAGCGAATGTACTTGCTCGCGCTGTACCTCAGTAAACAGTATTGTGGTAATGCAGTGGAACGAGCTGAGCAAAAAGGAGTCCTAACATAAAGCAGCTCTTCAGTACATTCAAGACCGTGGAAGGGGGAACACCATATCGTTTGGTTTCCTGTAAGTTTCATTTTGTAACAAGCCAAGAAAGAAAAACATTTGAATTTGAGCATAAGTGTTGGATGCTCGTTTATGTGCGCTTAGAATATTTTGTATGAATTTGGTGAATACACATTCGCGAGCTGTGTATAACAAGTTGAGTGTGTGTGTGTACGAAATTCAGTTCACGCAGAATAACTTTTTCCGAGTAAGTATGAAAAGAGGAACCTTTTTTGGGATGTGACTACCGCTGAATATTATTGTGCAAAGTAAGTGGTGTTTTCAAATAAGTTGTATCAAAAGTCATAAAAATTGGGCTACATTTTGTTTACAAGTTATTCAACAACAACGGTGGCCCCGTCGTTGTCGTCGTGAAAAAGTTGCTGTGTGATTGTGAACGCACAAGAAAGAGAAAAAAAGTTAAAATTCCTTTTGCCAGTTTCATTTTAAATCAGCACTTTCCCAATTTCAATACTTAACAGCCTTCTTAACCAAAACAACCTTCCGCTGTGAATTTTATTGCTGGTTCGCTCTATATTACGTGTACGCGTCATACACATGTACAAGCCATTATTACCCAAAAGCGATCAGCAAGAACAAAAAAGCGAAAAAGGAAAAGTCCAAGCCAAAAAAGAGAAAAAAGGCAAAACTTCACATATAAGATTTTGTGAACAAAGTGTGACTACTAAAGTACGTAATATATTATTCCAAAGGATTGTTGTAAGTGAGTGCGCGTTACGTATACTAAAAAATGCAGCATAGCTGAAGAAATTCTGTTTTCTTGTCATATAATATATTACGG
Source organism: Coecobrya sp. COE2 (assembly GCA_027743765.1). Lineage (NCBI taxonomy): Eukaryota > Metazoa > Arthropoda > Collembola > Entomobryomorpha > Entomobryidae > Coecobrya > Coecobrya sp. COE2. The sequence continues at coordinate 21,737 of JAHZMV010004539.1, read as the reverse complement.
TACCTTTAAAATAGAAAAAGACTTTATTTTAGTCTACCGCCAACGCTTACTTTATTTACGTGCACATACATTATTAAGATTTTTATTTGACCTCACAAAATCAGTCCTGGGCTCTCTGTCTTTTCTCTCTGAAATTTTCAGTGAAGAAAAGGGAAATAAAAACGTACTTGCACAACAACAAATGTTAGAGTCAAGTCAGGACGGAAAAAATACAGTGAATTGGGTAAAGCAGTAAATAGAAGAGAGATAGATCTCTAGATACAGACCAATTGTGTACGAAGGAACACACACATGGTCATAAAATTAAAACTTTTATCACTCTGTCGCCTCCTGTTTATACAGAAAAAGAACATGCAATATAACAGCAGCTCGAGCAGGAGCCAAAAAGTCAAGAATTTATAAAAGGGTCTTCTCCAATTTTCTATGCTGAAAGGAAGAAAAAAAGTTTTTTACTATGCGTGTGTGTGTAAGCATCGATACGTATTCCTTGAAAGAAATATCCAGATTCTGATTTCTTCTGGGACTTGAGACTTGAAACAGACTTGTCCAACGTAGTGAGTTTGTCGATACCGAAACCAGGATCAAGACAAGTTAGCTAACACAACTTTCATTGAGCAGGCATATCGAGAACAGAGCTAAAGAATAAGCCGGATAGAAGAGCAATATAAAACATGAAATCTTTCAAAAATGCTCAGACGCGACTGATGTAAAATCTGACACATAAAATCGAACGTGGTGTGGCTCCACTCCACACTGGTGTATTGTTGAATTTTTGGTAAAAGAAGCGTAATCAAGCCGGTATCCTTGCTGGATTTCGTTGGCTATCGGTATCATCATTGTAGGAATGAAATAGGGAGACGTGAACGTAAAAGGGAAAATGAAAATTATGCATTCATAACGTTTGAAAAGGCATGTTTGTATGCGACATTTCCTTTTCAGCAGATTATTTCGCTGGTGAATGTGTATAGCTATTGAGAATTGAGGAGGGAGTGTTATATTCCGGCCAAAAAGTCAGGAATTGACCTTTAGTGGCACACTGTTGACAGTAAGTGTCGTCATTCACTGTTAATACTCTGTCTGAATACTAAATATGACAACTTTTTATAGTCAACACAGTGATGTGTGTCCTATATATACAAAAATACATAAAATTTTCATCCTCAGTTTTCGTCTCCAAAAAATCAGTGATTTTCTACTAAATAAAGTTGAGAAAATGCTGTAAAGTTATCGCTTCTCATGGCAAGTTGTTCAGCTCTCTTTGGACTGTAAAGAGGAAAAAGGAGATCGTTTACTGATTGTGTGTTTCAGTGTGAAAAAGTGAAAGAAGTTGAAATTCTTCTCTGTCGGTCTATATTCGGCTTTGGATGCCGCTTTATGCTTACATAGATATATTGTATGTTCTCTTCAGTTTACACATACCTAATACATTATTCATTCAACAACAGTTTGAAAAAAGGAAGTGGATGTGACGAATATAATATAGGTAAGTGTGTGTCTCTTATGAAATATTGTTGTGTGCTTTAATAGTGTTTAATATGTAGCACATCATGAGTTATAGAAAGGCGTAGATATATGTTCATTGTTTGCATAGTTAAAAAAGGAGAAGAGCCTTTCAGTCTTAATATGTTACTTTTCATCCTCTCGCTTTATAAGGAAAGAGTAAATAGTTTTGCATGTTAATCGATCTTTCTACTAATACCCAACCAATACCATTATAACTTGTGACATGTTGACATGCTTAAGTGTATCCTCGTGTATCTTTTATCGACTCGATCATCATCATCGGGAGCAACAACAACCGCTGCCGCCGCAAAGTTGACTCGGTCGACTCTCCCGACTGCCTGTCTTTTATGAGGGAATAATTACAGTCTGTCTATTGAAAAGGAAGTTTCGCGTGGAGAGTTGTTGAATTCCTTTTTATTATTCAGTTTCCAAATGCATAAGAATTGCTTTGTTTTTATCTACGCTGTTTTCCTACAGTGTATATAGATAGAGATGGATGGATCGTTATATTCCGCTCAGATCTCTCATGAGAGGTTATTTGCATTTTCCTTGTATTTACACTTATACAGATGCAGAGTTTGTGACGGGTCAAAAGGTGATCAGAAAAGCGAATTGTAGTAAGAACCTTGACCCTAAAGTAATCATAAAAGTGAATACAGTAGCTATAATGTTATGATAAGATTGCCAAAGGATAAGTATAACATACGAGCATAATGAATGCTTATAAAATTGAAGCTCTAAACTGTTCCATTCATGAGGTTATTATTAGCACTTTTTGTGTGCTATTCCAGACATTTTATGTCAGCAATTAAGCTTCTACTACTGCTTTAGTGTCAACATTTTCTGTTAAATAGAAATGAGCAGTACTGTTGGAAGGAAAATGTAGGATGCTACAGAAAGAACGTAAATGTCTAAGTTGACTTTTTTTGAAAATGTAATACACGAGTTTTCAGGTTTGTTTGGATGCATTTGAGATTCCATCAAAATTCTTCGGTGGTTTCATTCAAAAAATCTAGAAGCAAGGCATTTTTTTTGTTTTAAGACATTGTTTCACAATACTATAAACTTGAACAACCATTCTCAGAAGCAACGAACATTCCTGGTTTACAAATAATGTGAACAAGAAAGTATTTTGATGGGTCATGATAATAGGTAAGGTATGAGAACTATTAAAGCTCTAGAAACCATGTACCGTCTCGACACACGACATCGTGAAAATTCTTGAATGGATCCATGTAATTTCACCATTTTGGCAGAAGAGCATCTATTATTTACTTGAATGTGATTATTATTGGAGTGCATAAAACAACAGAAAGAAAATATTGGATAGGCTGGCAAAACTTGGCACATTAAATTCTCTGTTTGCATGCGTGAAAATCCCAAACAATTTGAACCTCAACAACACAACGCACTTATAAAGACGATATCTTTGTAAAAACGATGCTGATGGTGTTGTTCATATTATTATCGCCATGTCTTTGTCTCATCACTCACTCTACTTACTCTTTCTCTCTCATTCATTTAGTTTGATACTAGTTGAAGATGTGTGAGAGAATCTAAGCCCGACATCAAATGAAAGTTAGGATGAAGAAAAAAACTGGAGATTCAACAACACAACAGAAACAACCAGAGGGACACTCATAATCAAACAGTCTGCTCTATGAACATGTATAAAGAGATCGCGTAATTATAAGGATTTTCGCAGAGAACTATGATAGCACCAAGAAGGAACAGAGCATTATAATCTAAAACAAGATGTTCCTACATGCCTACATAATATACATATATGTAACATATTATAGTACATGTACATAACCATTAGTTCTGCTTGGTAGTCATAAAGCAAAACTGAAGAGGGTAGTGGGTATATATACTGAGTTTTCCACATCTTACCAAGTGCGTAAGCATATAAGTACTTGCTGAATCAAGATGAGAGTTGTTATATCATCAGTCTGCAACATGTTGTGTGTGTGTGTAGTATAAGCACACATCTCTTGTATTTTCTTGCTTCAGAAGACAATGCGGATTACAATTATTATTATTATGGTACTTATTTAGTTGTCGTCGTAAGCTTCTAGTGTGTAGATATAGTTTACATATAAGTACACTGACTTGTATCGGTTGGAACAATTCATGAACAACAACCTTTCATTAGCGAATATTATTCGTTCCAGTGATTACTGACAGAAAAGTGGTGACTGGCGATACTAATTAAGAAAACATCTGCAATGCGAATAAAATTGAGTGGTAGTAGCAGCATCAAAAGAATAAAGCGACCACGAACGACTATGTGTATTGTGAGTGAGCTAGTATAACAGGAATAAGATTGGATCTAGCTCCAAGAAACAAAAAAATCTGCTGTCTGCATAAAGAACGAGAATTGAAGAAGAGCGAATCAGTATAATGATGAATGATGAGTAATTGGGGGAATATGTGCAAAAAGGAGGTTGGAAGAGAGGGTTTGCTTTATTATAAGATGATGATGTGCTATGTAGTGTTTAGCTGCCTAATCGGATCAAGTCAGGTTGTATTACTAGATCCAGAGGGATTTGTTTTATCTTTACTTTAAGAAGGAAGGACATTCTGGTATTTTAAATGCAAATTGTAAAGCCAACATCATTTTTTTTAGTTTGTAATACGCTAATCTCCAAATAATTTAAATAGATATCGATCTCCGTAAGGTGAAAGACCCAACATATCATTGTTGAGATGAATTGAGTTTAAATAAAAACAAGAGAAGAAAAATCTCTGAATTGATTGAAAGCAATGATTATTACTACTACTGCAGCTGGAAAATTGTGTTTTATTGCAGTTAGCACGAAGCTTGAATTAATAAACTGTTAGTACCTATACACATCTTCTTCATCTTTGTCTCTAATTACAAAGCATCCATGTAAATGCATTATAAATCACCTATTAATTCTAATAAAAATATAAAATTCGTTATAAAATGGGTTTGGATCCACTATTGCAACACGTTTTAAATACAATTTATGAATGTTGAAGGATGACCGCTGTGTGATGGTAGGTTACATCGATCGATGAAAATGAAAAAGATTGATGAATTGCAAAATTCTCTGCTTGAATATAGAGCAAGCCAAAGCCTGAAGCAAAAGACGTACTAGGGTGCATCTTTTTATTATTATATTAGTATATTATTTTCAGTTTGGCTGAATTAAACTTTATGCTAATCAGCATATAAAATACATAAAACAATGTTGAATGACTGTACTACCCAACTAGAAAGCTTGTATCTCCACAGTATATGTAATGCATCTATATCTCTGCAAACTCAAACTTGTTTGCATTAGCTCGCAAACAACAAATCAAATATTAAGAAATAAAACTCGAAGAAAAACGACATGAAACGAGCTAGAAAAAAAACAATATAATGGAGTTCCAAGGGTGGGGATGCGAATAATATGCGATTATATTTGAGCCCAAGTCAACTGCTTTGTTCACTCATTGCAATTCCACAACACAACCCTAACCCTCCTCTTCTTCTCCAATTAAAAATGAAATTAAGGAACTAACTAGCAACCTGCTAGTTCTTGGCCGAATTAAACGAGAGGGAAAAGGTGAAATAGTGCAAATGAGAGATGACAAGGTGACTGAAAGAATTAAAGCTTGGAGCAAATTAAAAAATATAACTTGAAGAAACTCTGACGTTTATCGTTGCCCCATAGGTATATGGTATAGGTGTATTTATACCGGCCTGTTATTATAAAGGACGAGTGATTAGCATATCACGAATAATTAGCTTCCATATCAAAAATCACCTTGTCTAGAACGACGTGATTGGAAGGCAAATGCAAAAAAACCAACGCTAATAATCGCATGCTGTACTGGTCGCTAGAGATAAAAAAGCGCTGTATGTTTATTACATGTTCATATAGTACACACATATTCATCTTGAATAAAATTTCAAGCGAAGACGACACAATGTAAAGATCATGCTTTGAATAAAAACATTTTTCAAAAGGTTTCCCTTTTACGGTATAATCGTTCAGTAATCTCGGCTTCACACACGCCAACTGTCCAAACTTTTTGGCTAATCAATCAGGGAGAAAAAAAGTCATGCATATGTCCATACAATATTAAATGAGCATACACGTACACAATACATCAAACATGGCTTGTCATTAGCAATAATTCGGCTTTTGGCAAGAATGCAAGAAATGAAGTTGGCAATAATGGAAGGAGATATAACGATAACGAAATAACTCTACTGACAATGAATCCACTAGTGCACTTTATACTTTTGTCGTGCTAGAGTTGTTAAGTGGTTCTCTTCTCATCATGATGAGCCTGTCTAGTTATTTGACACTTAACAGTCTCATGTATCAGTATTAGTACCACTACCGTAACCTGTTCTCACACTGGATGTACAAACAGCATCATCATAAAATTGATACGAACGTTGTTTCGTATTATAGCTTAGTTGGTCATAAATCTTTAAACTTGTCCTGAATTTGCCATTACACTTGTAAACACTTAAATGGTTACTTAATCCCGATGATGTTCATGTGCTACCATTTCAGATTGTCAATCAATAACATCAAAATCTATACAATGTGTATCTTTCTACCTACACTGACGAAAGCTGGGTTGATTGCCACTTTGCATATCTTCATAGGATGCAATAAAAATAAAGTAATGGGATGTTTTCTAAAGGTGATTGACACACCACACCATTCGTAAATAAAGAATTCTATAAATTGTGGGAATAGATTAACATGCAATGTAAAACAAGAGAGAACAAGGTGTAGCCAACATTTAGCAATTTTGCATGCACAAAATATTACAAAGATTCATGAGGTTGTTTTCTTTGTAAAAAAAAGTGTGTGACCAACTTGAACCTTTTCAAAATTGTAGGCGCACACTAGCTTGTAATTATAAATCAAATGTGGTTATTGTTGTGCAAACTTGTTGCTTGAAGGAAGGGAATTCGTTTATGTCAAAGGTTAAATAACTTTTTTGATTGAGTTGTTCAAGTCCAGAACCAGAACTGTTCTCGGTCCGGTTAATACAGTTGAATGCTAAACTGTACTCCTATTTGACCTAACTTGACTTACAGCTTCTTTCATCGTTTTAGAACCACCAAGTAGACTGGTGGTAATGCTACATACATCATTGTGTAATTAGCTATTATGTATTCTCATAAAGCAATATTATTATTATGAGGTGAGCTGTTTTCTCGTTACATATCTTAATTACTGAAATTACAATTTCCAGTACTGTAATGGGTTATGTGATTGCTTGTAAATAAAAGTTCTTCAGTGTTCAGTTCAAAGTACACATCCATTATAAAAAAGTAAACAGGTATTTTTATTTCCGCACCTGAAACCAAAACAGCTTTCATGCAATTCGCATCAAGATCTTCCTCTGAACTGAACGTATTCATTATTGCCACTCCGTATGCATGTCTGTCTTCCCAACCTGAAAATTATCTTCTATTTTTATATGCATTACGTAAGTGGTAATTATTTTTGTCTGAGGATCGAAAGGTTGAGTGTACGTAGATTTCACAGTTTCTCTCGTTATCATCATTCTTAATACCAGGAAAAAGCTTATGAGAGTCTGTGTGAGTACCTCATATAATCATTTTGACTTGGTTTACTTGGTGTGTGCAAACATGTTAAAAATCAAGATTTTCTCAGTAAAAGTGAGAATTTTAGGACAAGACGAAGTGGAGACCTGAAATTTGTTAGGATAATTGGAGAAGACAAGTGTGCTCAAGTAGAAGCATGCATTTACGGTTTTTAGCGTTTGGTGATGTGCTTTGGTTGGTTTTTAGTAATTGCAGAGGCAATCATTTTCATCCGGCTTTTGAATTTGCATTAAAGTCTCACGAGCGTCGTATTTCCAAGTTCAGCAGAAAAACAATAACGTATTTTCCTATGTTGTACTCTCTGTGCTGTTGTTGTAAGCTGTTCTAGTGGTGAAAAGAAAACAAAAGCCATTTTAATCAGGGATGTCTTGCTTGTCGAGTCCAGAAACAAGTCTAGAATCTATATAAAATGTAAACAGATACAGTTTTTACGCTAAAACTGGCATGAAAAAATATATAAGAGATTTTCATATTACTTGGTCGTGAAATAGAGATTAGTTAGGTTGGAATATATATGCTTATAAATGCCAAGTACATCGTCGTCGTCACATATGTATACTTATATTTGTCTTACAAGGATTCAAGCTGGATTCAATCTTATAATGAGCTTAAAAAGAAAAGTCGAGAGCAGACAAGAAAAATTAACGATCCAAATCAAGCCAGAAGCAGGAAAGCATCTCTATAGTCATCACGCAGAAAACAACAACTACCACTACAACGATCCACAACAGAACATCAAGAAGAGAGCGGCGGCAGTAGTATCAACACAAACAAGTTCGGTTGTTCGGAAAAATGAACGAAAGAACTCTGTGATTACTATGACTCTGCTTTTTCTACTGTCAGTACTGTGTGGTGGTATTAACATGAATTCAATCTCACTAAAACCTTAAAAGAGTTGAAATCCCTCTTTACACGATGCACTCGCTTTTTTTCCTTTTTCATATCACAAGTATTAACTTGACTTGCTGTTGTTTGCTTGCATGCAATAATGTAATGCAGGAGGAAAAGATGCAAACAAAAAAAGATGAAACTCTTCGTATCATATCATGAAAACGATGATGATGACCATGATCATGATGATGTGGATGCAAACTTATCTCAAAGATATTGCTACATATATCTTCTACATAAGGAGAAAATCTGCTTTTTTCTCCATGTGTATTTACACTATACACATTATTAATCCTACTGATATTTGTGTCAGATATCTGTCTATATCAAACCTATAAAAACTCATTATTATCTTGAAACTTTCATTATTTGCTTACTACTTGTGAATATACATACGTTATATGAAAAAGATACAAAAAGTGTGTAAAGCCGATTTTCACAAACATTTCTTGCGTACTTTTTTGTTAGAAAAAAATATACACACTACTGATTTATGTTCGTATAAAGCCTTTGACGGGCCTGCAACATGTCCTCAACCACGATATGGTTAAATTCACGTCAACAATTTCAATTTATAGGAATCTATCTGAAGAAATTTCTGTGAATTCAAGATTATAAATGTTTACTTTGCTTTTGATTTGATTGGAAATACAGAATACAAAATTAAAATGAGAAACTAGGAACCGTAGGTGCATAAAAGCTGTGGTAATTTGTGATTCAAAAATTGTCGTTTTGCAGCTTCCAAATGGGACCTACTGCTGGGATATTGCATACAAAAGGGTAATTTCATGAATTTTAGATATGCACTACCAAAGGATTATTCAACAACACAAAATGATGTAATAAAAACTTCAGCAACAATGTTAACGTTTTAAAATCACCATATATAGTACTGCTTTTTCTACTTCTTGAAAATATAATGATAATCGATCATCGATCACAATTGCTGAGCAAAAACATGCTGGTAGAATAAAAAGGTAACCCAATATTTCCAATGTTTTATTCACGAAATTCATTTTGAGTGAATATAATTGAGTGACGTATGGCCTCCCGTGAAGAATTCTTATTGACTAGAAAATGAACTCTAGTTTGAAGTTGAAGGATCTGTTTGAATTCGGATTCTTCTTAGGCATCTGTTTATCATAGTTCACGTGATTGAAACGAATGCTTTCAGTTCTTCCACCTTGCACGCAATTTTAAGTGGTTTATCTCTGTGCGAGGTAAATATGCATTGGTGATATTAAACTGAAAACAAGAACAAGGAAAATAATTTTCAATTTTCTTTGAAAATTTTCAATCATTTTACATAATGTACTTAAATTTAAACCCAAATTTTTATTTGATTTTTTAAACTGGGAAGTGGCACAGCAAAAAGCAACGACCGAGTAATGAATTTTTTAAAAAATAAACAGCAGTTACGCACAGGAACAATGGCATGAACCATTGGCTATAGAAAGAATGAAACCAGAATAAGAAATCGTGTAGAAAATGGAATAGTAAACGAGCAAACTTTTGATTTGGTTTTTATTTCCACTATTTTTTGGTGCGGCTCCTACAACGTTACAAATCACTGATGAAACATGATAAAAAATGCATTGGTTAAAAATCGAACTGGCTCTGTTGTCGACAGAGGGAAAATTGGTCATGTTGTATGTTTATTTGATCGAAGCAGGGAAATTTCATGCATTTTTTATGTATTCATTAAGTACACAGTATACATACCGAATGGAAGACTATGATTTTCAGATAATATGTTTTATTTAAATTCTAGAATTGTTTATTTACACACTGGAGGCATAGCACATGGCCCTTGTTTTTTCTGGATATCAACTTGTAACAGAAGCGAGTAGTTGATTAAATACGAAACGAAATAAGATTTTCTTGTAAAAAAATCATGAATGTTTTTTTTGTTTATTATCTAGACTATATGGCCGCTAATGATCCTTTATGAGTAGACTATGAAATGGGCTTTCATGCCATTATTCCGTCTATATAGACTAAATAAAACAATAAAAGTAGGAAAAACATGGCTTTTCAATCAAGCCACCTTTCCTAACTGACAGAGAAAATAGTTTTACCGCTGTGCCATTAGTTTTGCAAATATGGTTGCTTGTTTGGAACTTTTTTTCTGGATAGGCTCCAGAATTATGTTTAATGAGTGTTTTGCTCTTTCATCGAAACTACAAATTTTATGGTCTTGTTTACACCTTGATGATAATTCTTTTTTTCAATAGTATTTCCAGCATTTATTGTGCTCAACTTTTTCTAACTTCCATTCTCATCTCAATCGTTTTTTTATTATTTTCGTTTATCACTTTTTGCCTGGTAAATACATTGGAGAGCAACTGGTTGAAGTAGAAGTAAAATGTTTAGAGGAAATGAATAGTGATAAACAGGAAGGCACACACACATTCATACAATTCATTGCAATTGAATGAAGTACAAAAGCTATAATGAGGTGTCTTAAAGTTTTTTTTCCCCAGGAACAATAAAAGTTCAAACAAACACGCTTTCTTTCCAAATAGATGTGGTCTCATCTTACAGTAGCTTCCGCTTCGTCTCCTGTTACAATGATAAGTATGCTAGTAAATGCTCGTTTCTTTTACTTTTAACAGATTTGCTGACTGCGCGTAGTAAGCAGTGCTGGTTAAAACATGTGAGAAAAACTCACGTTTTTTTCTTCTGTTAACCTTGTGTACATTATACTTCGTGAAGATAAATGTGCCATTACAATATATGGTGTAGAGTCTAGACTCCCCGGCAGGTAATGTTGCTTACCTAAAACATTCGATATCTCTTCCTTTCCTTTTTTGTGATAGTTTCAATAGCTCATAGTTTCACTGGAAATTTCCAATATCTATACCAAAGGAAAAAGTACCAAGGACAAAAAGTTTTGTTCAAAATTTATGACCAGTTTACCTCTACATATTAGAAGACTACTTTACGTTGTTGGCTTATATTCATGTTGTAAGTTTGTTGTTTCCTTTGACAGCTTTATAACAATGTAATGCCAAAGTAAACTCGATAAGTGTAAACTTTGACTACTATCACTGAGAGTGCAGTCGAAAAGTTTGTTTATTCATGAATAACCATCGGTATATATGTCTAATACGCGTAAACACTATGAGTTTCTCCATATTTTTGCTGGTATTATAAACGAGTGTAAGAAAGTATGTACAATAAAATGATTGCCAAACTTCAGAATTCAATTCTTTTGTCCTTGTGAGTGAACTTCAAAATGGAAAGGGAAAATATTTTATTGTTGTGTCTATCAAGTATACACAAGGATTACCCATGCTACATTTTAGCTTCTGTAATCAAAATTTACATGAATTTATTTTGAATAGAAGCAAAAAAACGTTATTATTTTAGGATACTTCTCCAAACATCAGGCTCAGGTGATCATTAAAATACATGACGAAAATGAAACAAAGTACATGCAAGTTTCAGTTCCCCCTTTTCTCTTTTAATTTGTGGTAATGGTAGCATTGATTTGGCCGCAGATGGGATAAATTGATGAATACTTCAAACAACAAGCGAATTGCTTGTGTTTGTTGGCTTATGCATTTCCAAACGTCATTGCAGATTTAAAGTATTAAATGAAAACCTGCACACTGATGCACTGTTGCAGTGAGAGTGTATGTAACTATACAGAGGTTTGTTTAGATAGTTGTATTATTCCTGTACAATTTGTGAAAACATTTCGCAGTTCTTCTGAATGTTCAATGAAAGCCCGGTGTTGGAATCATTCTTGCATATTACCTATGCGTATCTATTGCCTCTTTACTGAACAGTTCTTTCAACTTCTCCGGCTGTTGCCGTTTCTCCCTTTCGATTTCTCTGGAAGAGCAGGCGATTATAAGGATTTGTTCTGTCTAGCACTGTCTGTAAGTTATGCGTGTGCACTTTAACTAAATAGTTGGTTGGAACAACTCGGAGAGAGATGCAAATAAGCCATCCATTGAAGCATTGTGTGAGATGTGAAATGAATGAATAGAATGAATGTGTAAAATGATGAATTGGAATGGATGCAAATTATGCTTCCTTGTTCCTGCTTTACTGGATACACTTTTAAGTAAAGAGTACTCATCCATCCGACGGGATATCCCTTTTTGACAGCTGCTGGTATGCAAGCCAAGTACAAACTATATATTTTGTTTCTGTCCTGCTGCTGTTACTGCCGATCACGACGAAAATGATTATACGATGACGGTAACAAAATATGGAAGAGAAAAGATGAATCACTAGTGTTTAGTGTTCGTTGTTGTTAAAGAGTAGGTAGAAATATACATTTAAGATGTACAGTTTTAGAATCAAAGTTGTTGTGATGATGACCATGACGCACCGCTACTTGACACAAGAAGGGTTGAGGTAGAGGTAGATCCATATACAATTGTATTATTGGGTAATCCGTACTTATATTACATATTACATTTAAATCACACCGAGGCTTATGATGAGCCTTCGCACTCGACTAGCATGTAACTGAAGAGGATCATTATAACCTCTACTTGAAATGGGGAATTCTGAGCGAAAAGGTGGCTTGCGTCTTGTTTGTGCGTTGGGCTATTTGTATATGCTTGACGTTATTTAGCCCAACGTCTTGCGTCTTGTTTGTGCGTTGGGCTAAATAACGTCAAGCATATACAAATAGCCCAACGGACAAAAAAGACGCAAGCCACCTTTTCGCTCAGAATTCCCCAAATATTTGTGAATAAAACGTATAGGGAGAGAGAGAGAGAGAGGAGCCTAATATGTCTTGTGTTAATCATCTCAAATAACTCAATTCATCCATTTTCATCCCACCTATAAATTCTTGCCTGGTGTTTTTCAATCTGTACAAATAATACACACAAATACGTTATCCTCTCGTCTCCTGCACCAGAAGGGAGTCAAAATTTATTACACATTGTTGTCTGCATTCATTTTTGCGCGTAGCATTCATTCAAGTGGGTGGGAGACTACCATTCCCCCGTGAGCGTTAGTTATGAATTTAATATGCCTCAAGCTTTCAAGAGGAAATTCCTTTATGTACGTTGTTGGCACATTGTGACAATTTCCTGAATTCTACTCAACTCACTCCGTGCCAACAGCGGTTGTCGTTCATTCCCATTCCTTTAACAAACAAAAACGTGAATATTAATCTATAATATTGTGAGATGATATAATGTGTCTTAGGGCAATTGAGCGACTAGAGTAGACACTAAACAGCTAAATAAAAATAATGATCTATTTTCTCGTGGGCTTACTTTTGGCTTGGAACAAATATTTAGTTCCTCGTCCCACTTCTTTGCTTCGCTCGTCGTAGAAATTAAATGACCATCGTTTTGTGGTAAACGGCATACATCATGATTGTCACAATAATATATTAATCATTTGATCGGGCGTTGTTAGCGATGAGCAACATAGGAGACAGGGCAGAAAGGACTTTTTAGGTGTATTTTGTGTGACAGCATAAACGTGACGTAGTCATAATAATAACTTGCAAGTCAGGACGAGCTTCACAAACTTTTTGACTGATGTTCATACGATATAATAATGATGGTGTACTCGTGAACATTGTTATCATGTGCCTGGTAATATTTTGGAAAATACAAAGACGTTGTTATTTTCCCTTTGGTAGCTCACTTGGTTTGGTTTGGTGGGCGCTTCTGTTGTTTTTCAGAGAGCTCCTGGTGGTGTCCCGTCAAATTTTATGAATGATCTTTGTTCTCTAGTCTCTCTTACCCACTTTTGTGTACTGAAAGCGCATAGCTTCTCTGTATACACGGTATTAAACAGTTTGTTTATTTTTCTGTAATCAAACTAGTTAAAAGACAATTTCTGTTTGAACCCAACATGCTCACAAACTTTATCTATATAATTCCTTCTTCTCGTAGTAGCGCTTTTCAAGGCCGGCCTTTTCTTTCAAGAAGGCTTCTTCAGCAGCTAACAGAGGCGCATAATGGCTGTCACAAAGCATGATTTGATATCATACATCATTTACTAGCGACGGTGGCAGTAAAAGTTGTCTCGTGTGATTGCTGATGGCTCTACGCATACATCATACTACATTCAAGAAAATTAACTTCTTACGACGACACAAAGTTCACGAAAACAACTTTCAGTTGGGCAACTTTCGTGGGTAGCGGTAGCAGAAGTGTAGTCAATGTTTTGGTGTTTTGGTTATGTTGGTGTTTGGTTAAGCAATGCAGTAGCGGTGGAAAATATTGTTATTGTGTACGTGTACATTTATTCTGATGAGACACGTTTGAACGATGATGGTTAATAGTATACAGCTGGTACGGTTGTGGTGGCGGAGGAAGTGAATAAAATTGTTTGGTAGATGTGCTATTATTTACACACACTTTTCATTGTAGTAACAGCCCACATTGCATAAAGATTGCTCACCTCCAAGTAACATTTTCACAAGAAGCATCAGTCAGTGGTGTTCTAAGAGAAACATCAAACAGAAAGGAAGGAGAGAGATGATACATTAATCATTCATACATGTAGCAAAATGTATAGTGTGTGTGTACACCAGCAGCTAACACATTACACCCCATCATCATCCATATGCATTCATCCATTCCAACCAGCCATCCATCTCATGTCACCCAGCAGTCGCGCCTCTGATGCGAAAAGTGACGAGGAAAAAAGAATAATAATAATGATGATGATGTTGGGCAAATGCTTAAAAGTCAACAAAAAATAGTAGCCTGCGTGCACGGTGCGTACCATAGATAATATATTCTAATTGGATATTTCGATATATGTATAGCAGGTTGCTGTTGTTCTACTTGTGTAAATCATGGTATGTATTTTGCTCCATGAGATACGATGTACGCAGTTGATTAGCTATATCTATGTATTTGTACGAATGAGGTAAATGGTTGTTGTTTCCGGTTGTAAATGTGATCTATGAAAATAAATGGAACCACTGCATTGAGTCATGTTTAGTATAAAGAACTGTACAATATAAGCTAAATAGAGAAAAGTGCGTATGGGGTTCATCCAATGATGATTTCCTTTTTTATAAGGCAGCATTGGCAAGAGTGCATAAGGATGGTTGGGTTGGTCTAAGGCAATGACAGGTTTCTTTGACATATACATATACTTCCATCCACCATCTCTGTAAACACCATCATTTCACTAGGAGGGATCAGCTTTTGAAAGCTATATCCAGTCTTGCTAATTCACACGAGTTTTATTGCATTTATTTAGAATAACAGCTAAAACTTGGAGGCAGGCAAAAACCAAACAATGAAAACTCATGACAATAAAGATAATCGATCTTCATTCAGCAAAAATTTTAGTGCATCGCATCGAGGAAGTAGGGATGACATACTCACTGTATATATTTTAGCTATTGTTATTTTTTCATGGTCATGGTCCTATAATTTTTATAGCCTTGGTAGACGGTGGATGGTGGAGTTAAGCTTTGGCTGGTAGCCGGTGGAGTGGTAGATGGTGGAGTAACCCGATGCAGATCACTGGTCCTAACCAAATGTAATGTCATAATTATGGCTTTGATTTTATGCTAGCAATAAAGATGTATTTTTGTGTTATGCCAAAAAAAACTTTTAAAAGTGACATTTACTTTTAATGTGAAAGCCCAAAAGGGACTAAGTAATTTATTGCAGAGTTTGTCCTCAATCTTTGGTGGATATGAGACTACTGGAGAAACCAGTTCAGAGCTATTAAGGGTTTTCTGTTGATATGTAAGTACATAGGAGACCCATCCATCCACCATCATCAAGGATGACTGACTTTTACTTTTCCCCATTGTGAAAAGTCAGTCATGGAGTTTGTGCCATTTATGGATGAAAATGTATAATATTGTTTTATCATCTGTGGTTAATGCAGTCGTCAGGAGAGTGGTGGAAAGCATACCAAATGAATGAGGGAAAGGGGGAATTTTTTTCTCTTTTGCGCTATGATAACAAGCAAGTATCAAATTGTAAAGTACAGAAAACGAAAAGCCCCTCAAAACTTGGTGAAGGAAGAGTGATACAGAGAGAGAGAGAGAGAAAGGAGAAGTTAGTCTCATAAGGCTTGTTATCAACCCAGAAGGCAAAAATGAATTTGCAGTGAGAATTACCAGCACACACCACATATTGATGACGACGAAGATAAAATAAAGATACACTACTAACTCAACAAGCCAGGGAAAAGTTAGAAAGGAATACATAGTTGTCATATAGCAAAGTTACGCAACTTGATTGTGTCGTCACATGAAGTTAAGAGAGGTTGCTTGCCGGATAATATGACATGCACTCTACATCACCCCTGCTTTTCGCCTTGATGAAAAGTAAAAGTGTGCAAGCTCAATATTCATTTGTCAGAGCCCATTACTTTCATCGCTTCTGATAGTAACAGACATCAGCCAGCTAAGGAGACAGAAGGGAAAGATGAGTAGAGTCAACTACTAAAAAGTTTTGTACACCAATAGCTAAAACCACCGTACTACGTGTATAAACACTTCTCTTCTGGAGCAGTGTGTTTATCTCTATGTGAATTTATCTAGAAACTCGGCAGGCATGCAGAAAAGGGAAAAGAGGGCCGAAAACGACTTTAAAACTCAATGTGCTGTACGTCCGTATTTAATTTAATATTATGTGCAAGCTGTACAGTACAGTGGATTCATGATGATGAATTGAGGAAGTGCGCAAAAGACACATGTGGGAGGTGATGATGATGATCACGGTGGTATAGATACTGCTGTTCGCTCTGGCAATAATGCACATTAAGAATTATCTTTATTTTTCCAAGCGAGGAAAGTTGCAATGATTTAAAAGGCATGAACTAATGGAATCAGTGCAGGAACATTAAAAACGTAAAAGAAGTTTCCTCTTGGATTTACGCATTGAAATAATACTGATACATGGGGAATAGCATAATATCGACAACTGAACTAAACCAGTGATGGTTGGTGTTTTCACTACAGCTTCACAAGTGCTTCATGAAAATATAGGTTTGACTTGAATCATCAAATTGTATGAATTGTATGTATAGATAGATGATTATATAAGAGTTTGGTTCTTATTGTAAATATGTATGTATCTAAGTATACCAGCGAAAATTACTCTTTTTCAAGAGCTATATAATAAGAATTAAGATTGCTCAAGTAAATTGAGACAAATATAACACATAAAAAGCAGTCAGAGTTGATGCATTGCACATAATCATATATTATACATGCGTTTGCACATGCAGACAAATGGTAAAAGCGGAGAAGGGAAGTAAAAAAGAGAGTCAGCAGCAGAGTCGCGTGGCAATTGAAAACCCTCTTTGAAATCTTCTTTTGTGTCCCTTCGGAAAAAAAGTCCCCCACAGGGAAAAATACTCCTTGTTATATCAGCCTATAATAAAAATAATAATAATGCGAACAGAAAATGATTTTTATCAAAGAGCATTTCTCCTTTGATATATAATATATGAAACGCATGGTGTGACATGCCAGAGAAGCACATGCAGCATACAGGGCAAAAAATCCCTTTTCCTTTCTCCTTCGGTCTCCTAGACCTGTAATAAACTGTGGGGTTTTTTATTATCGTTTCTATCTGTTTTCTACTTTATACAAAACATACAATTTTTTACACAGGAGAAAATAGAAAATGCATGTATGTGTATATGCCCTCTTTTATAATAATCAGGTATTAATGTGATGCTTCATGTTGTTATTTGATATTCACAAAGGAGACGAAGAATAATAAAAAGGAGAAAAATCTATCATTTCTATCCATTTCATTTAAAAATCCACTCGATTTGATTTACTCCCTCAAAAATCTGGTTCCATCCTTTTCTCCCTCCCTCTCTCTCCAAATGATACTGCTGAGATAACCCGAGTAAAAAAACTTCTGGCGATGTTAGCAGTTATGAATTTAGACCAGTATGCGTACCCTATTCATCTGCTGCTGCTGGGCTAACTGCGCTTTTCTAATCTTAATATCAGCTGGAAAGATAAATGCTCTGGGATGGGCGGGCACTGTTCTGGTCTGGGTGAACATTGAATTGAATCCTTTTATTTTATCATGATCACAGCAGCAGTAAGGAAACTTTTGGAAATTATGTCTGCTCTTTATCTTTATCTCATGATCATATCATCAGTTGATCTACTGCTTATTCCTGTATCATCTTCATGTAACCATTATCATCG
This sequence comes from Coecobrya sp. COE2, assembly GCA_027743765.1. Taxonomy (NCBI): domain Eukaryota; kingdom Metazoa; phylum Arthropoda; class Collembola; order Entomobryomorpha; family Entomobryidae; genus Coecobrya; species Coecobrya sp. COE2. The sequence continues at coordinate 3,594 of JAHZMV010004539.1, read as the reverse complement.
CATCACCAAGACCTGTATAATCTCTGTAGAGAAAAGAAATAGAAACAGCCACACTTTCAGAGGAAAATGCCCTGCCAGGCATCAATAATCTTCTGTATACCATTTAGATGATTTGCGTCTTTACGCAGTGTGCGTACTCGTTAAAGCATTTACATCAACATCGCACTCCGTGTACACCAGCACCATCAACTATTGCCGCGAGTGAATATCGACTTTGAATAAACGATGTAACAATAATGGCGATTGATTGTTGAGCAGCAGCACCTCAGAAAAATGAAAAGAAGGTGCAGTTCAAAAAATTAAAATGATATTATTACAGATTATTACCGGCACCATCATTTTCTCAACTTATTTGATATGGATCAGTCGATGGAATGGATAGTTGGATGCCTAGAGCAACTTTGAATGTTGAAGTTGTTTCATCGAATAAACATATAATCTGTCTATTATACAATTATGCCAGACATAAGATGCATACGTAAAGTCATCACCGGATGAACCAACCTTCAAATATGTAACTATGAAAGAAGGAAAGGGAAGAAAATGAATGTATGGGCTTCTCTCAGAAAATAAGATTTACGATTGGATGTTGATACGCATATAAGGAAATGTACACAGGAGATACATTTAATCGGGTTTCTCAATTGATTTTTCCCAATCTCCGCTGGGTCTTTTGCGCTCTCCACAAAATTGTTCCATGCCGTGGTATTCTTGAATTGGCTTCTGAACAGACCATCATGGGGAAGCATTTTGTAAGCTGCTAAGCTAAACCAAAGCTAAACCCATACAACCCAAATTAAGTTCAAATAAATTCAATAGGGATAATGTCATTTTTATAGTGATCTATGTGTATCGAATGTGACTGTATTAGTGTTGTTGTAATTTCGGATTGTCAGAAAAGGTATCGGTACAAGGTATTGATGTGGAACGTATGTTATGTTAGGACATGGGGTCGGTATTCGGTCCTCCATTTTTTTGTGTCCAGTGACCAGTCGTTTATTCAATGAATACAGAACTGCTGCTGTTGTATGTATTATTATTACAGAAATAATACGTTTTCTATGAAGAATGATGTATTATTAAATGTGCGTATTGGAGTCATATAAGCTATATACATTATATATTTTATTTTACTTTATATTTCATCATATTGTACACAGTTCAGTAAATCAGTCAGTTTCTCTATTTTCCTTCGATGAATGACTGCACGGTTGACGGTACTATTTTCAAGCTAAAAGATTCGAGTCGTTCTTCTTCTTTATTCGTTGTGCATTGTTGAATCCATCACTTCCGTGGCGCCCGCATTTCACATTTCCACTCTATCAACGTTTCCGCCTCAATGAGTCCCGATTGATTATCGAGCAACTTGCAAGTTTCTCCATAAGCAACCACGAACAAGATGTGGAATGCTACGATATGAAACGGAGCTAGCTTTGTACCAGCTTATGGGTCAAAACAGTTTTTTTCTAGTTTTCATCAGCTCTTCACTTTGTGTTCAAGAAGCCAACGACATTTACAATCACTGACGACTACAGTAGAAGAGGAGGGATGATGAGCGTAGTGAAAAATGGTAACATCATCGGCATCAGACCCTGTAAATATACAGAAACAGGCTGCTCCCCGTTTTTATAGGAAATATACGACCGTATTCATCATTCGTCTTCCTATTTGTATTTCCATACGGCTTGCTGTGAATAAAACATACCCCATCACGATTGAAAAGTACCCAAGCCATTATTACTACATTTATACGGTGGCATTACATGAATGAATGCATAGTCCAACTTCATAGAAAAAGAGAAAAAATGATTGAAAGGTAAAGAGAGAGGGAGAGGGAAAAGATGGGCCCGTATATTGTACATATAGGTAAACGTATTCATTGAAACGTGCTTGATGTTGTATTTATACAAATGCAAGCGAAATATTATATAGATTATTATTATTTATATTCATGTAAAACACATTTTTACAATCTACGAGGACAGACGAGAGGGTATATATGAAACTATAATAGCTGTTGATGATAAGGATGTTGATGTGCTCGTACATTATATAAGAAGTAAAAAATGTTGTATTATGCATTATTATTGCTTCGTTGCGTATTTTCCTACACTTCATAGACAAAAAAATTGGTACTTATTGTTACTTCATTATTCTATGGTATTTATATCTTACGACGATGTGCGTCTATTTCATCAAATGAAGTTGACGACGACAACTGTGAAAAGAGAAGGATGATGATGATTATTATTACGAGTTCTGCTTTTGTCAGGATAAAGTGAAAAATGGATGAGTGAATTCGTGAAGAATTACTACTCACATTCACGTAACTTGTATGAAAGTATTTACGAGGAAAAAGAAGAGAACGATATACTTAGGTTGACTTGGCTATTTTATCCATACATATTATATGTAGGTATAAATGTGCTTCTGTATGTACAGGAGCCGGGACTTTTTTATTGTCAGTTTCTGTATGTAAAAAGAAAGAATAACATAACACATGGGTAAATCCTCTTAGAACATTCACTTTCACAAATTATAAAAGCAATGGATGCATAAAGGAGTAAAGAAGCAAAAAATGGTAGACTTAGTACGACACTCTACATCGCGAAGTAGGCATTGTGAATACAATGGACTAATCCGCGTTGTACACAAATAATGTTGGAAAGGAAAACTGAGGTTGGTTGACTCCTGTGTGTGCCTCATCATAAATATATCCATGTTCGTAGCACATGTCAGTCAAAGTCATTGATATGATGATGGGAACTTCATACATTTTTCGATAATGTTGATGGAGTGTATGGAGCGAGCGTCGAGAATGATGATAATGATTATGACTGTGAGGTAAATTATGTATGGAATCCGAACCTTTTCAACCTTGTTATTATTGTAGTATCAAGACTCAAGAAAGACTGTATGGCACATATGTATTATCTAATCATTGTAGCGTGTTGTGGCCAATCACCCGACAGTAGTGAGGTAATATAATGGTTTGCAATTTCGTATTCGATTATTGCGTATTTCATGGCACCGCTTTCCGTGGTAGCTTTCCTCGTTGTCCTGCATATCATACACCTGATGGAAATTTACGTGACTACCATAATATGACTGTGCAAATATAAACAAACCATTTTTAAGCTGTCTCATGCAATAGGCAACTCGTTTGCTCTCTGAAATTTAGAATAAGAAAACGACACAGGTGTATTGGATATTGCATATATCCATCTCCCTCATAATCACACACATATATACACGTGTTAGAAGAAACAGAGTTGTGCTCTATTTTTCGTGAGCTTTGAAAATAAACAGTATTCCTGTCAAGCTGAGAGACTGCATGTATGCGTACACGCTCAACTCACTTCCTCAGTCCGTCAACTTTCACGGGATCCAAGGAAAGTAGGGCTCATGTGGCATAAAGACGGCAATCAACTACGTACATTTTGTTTAAAGGAGAAAGGAAAAAATGTTTCAAGTTTCTAAGAATTACAGGGGTGAATTTTCTTAACATGAACAACTTTGAAGAACAGAAAAAGTACTATTTGTTCGAGTTAGGCACTGGACAGCATAGCAAAATGAATCTTCGAGAGTCAAACT
>JAHZMV010004537.1:0-14455 GCA_027743765.1 Coecobrya sp. COE2 | reverse complement strand
TTTCAAAAGGATTTCTATTCGAGAGGGATTCTATATAACATACTTAAAGAATATAGAGGTAGCTAGCTATAGAATTTCTTGTGAAATTGTTGTCAAGAATGAAAGCGTAAGGTGCTTATATAAATATGTTGTGAATACCTAACAATTATTACATGAAACATTAACATACTGCTTATTTGGTCAACGTACATTGAATTATTCGAAGGAGGTATAAACTTTCAATACATAAATTACAGCTAATAAGAAATTATTGCCAATAGAAAATTCAGGACATAATTTACTCTTTATACACGTATAACTTTATGGAAAAATGCATGCACTTTATATAATACATACATAATATGCTACGAATGACATACTCACGAGCCAGAACTATAAATGTTTCGGTTCAAGTTTTTAATCATCATAATGCATATTTACAGGGTTGTGCCACGGTATGTACGTGTTTCTAGAACCTCATTACATGCAACAGAGCAATTTGAATGATAAAATGTAATTTAACCTGCCCCTGTCATCATACTCATACTTCTTCCATCATTTCGCTTCATCATTACCACCTTGCAGTTGTACAGAACGGAGAAAGCTTAAGTAAAAAAACTTAAGCTAGTGCAGTAGTGGTACGTGCTCCTTTAGTGCAATAATTCGTATGTGCAGTGAAATTGGGAGTGTTGGGACAATGAAATTTTAATTCAATTTTCACACAAACCAATGCATGTTAATATAATTATATTATATAGTTGTGTGACGTACTTATTCGGTTTGCTCTACGTTCCATCCAGAAACTTCAAAGAAAGTACATTATGGCTATTATAATATGTTCGCTAGTACATACACAACTACCAAATATAGTAATCATTTTTCATTATTGATAGGGATAATTGGGGCATGACCACTTCACGTTTCTTCGGTCCCTTTCTACTTGATTTCGATCCGTGTCCTATATCTCATCTTTGAAATTATGAAAATACCGGCACTGCGCCGAACGTCGTGCTAAGCATGAAAATTGAGGAAAAATACGAGAAAACTGAAAAGTATATCAAACGTGCTCAACTAAAAACTACTTTTCACTGCAAACGGTTGTAATAGTAGTACTTTCTACTGCATTACCCCATCTCATTCATTCACTCCCACCTTATTGCGATCGTCCTCGTCGCCATTGCTGTAAACTACTACTACTAATCCAGTTTAGATTAGAACTCAATAAAAATAGAGATTAGCATTTTAGTCACGCTCTGATTCGATTCACTAAATTGTTTCTACTTGCACTAGAGACAGCAGCAGTAACAGTGCTCCTACAGCCACAACGGCATAATATTACAGCTTACAGCAATACACACGACACTAACGAAAACTAAACAGCTACAAGTTGCCCTCCAAAATATCGACGATGGAGAGCTAGCACTTCAAGCAGCATACATTTCTATACCAAATGGCCACTCACGTTATGAATGGGTAGTGCGAATTTTCATAATGGCCAATTCTACTCACCATAATAACTATTGCCACTACAATTTACACAAGTATGTATGTACGTAAGTACGTTTTGGTGAAATATTTGCCGTAAGTGCAAAACGTAATCTGTCACCTCGAAGCATAATAGTAGACCCTTGAGATTATTGCAAAATAGCTAACTTTCTTTAGTACAATATCAGTTTGCTACAGTAAAAATGGCAGTAGTATAACCGTACGGATGATTGAACTACGTTGGATATAATAACAATCATTAAATGTTGAGGTACTCCTACAGCAGCTATTTAAACTAACGCTTCAAACATGAACGATGATTCTACATCATTAAACACATCATGTGTAGGTCACACCGGTCATAATGGCCGAGCTCGACTTTGTACGAATGACAATGACCTCCCCTCTTCTCAGAGATTTTGATACAGGAAAGGAAGGTGACGAACGAAAACAAGTAAACCAAACAAGGTGTCAAGGGACTGACACTACGCTTCCCTGATAGTAATCTGTCTAATAGCAGAATAGACTTTCCTTGAATAACAGGTACTTTTCAATTTCCAATTAGCCACATATTTAAAATTGAATTAGCCTATCTGTCATTTGTAAATGGCCCCTCAAACCCTTAACCGCGGGGAAGTTAACTACTTTGACTTAATGGAGTTATAGCCATTGATTGCCACAAAAACTACCATGGCTGTTCCAAACTCGGACGATACCTGTGGTCATCATGAGCATCTCATCATCATGTTTGACTATAGTAAAATACATGGCAAATAGTATGTAGCATGTTAGTCCCTGTTCTCTTATGAGGTTTGAAATATATATCTGAGCCATTTTCTATATAGTAAATAGTTGCAAATTAATTCATTGCACCAGATAGATAACCCCAGGGAACCTATGTATTCATGTAAATCACATCAACAAGGATATTGACAAGATAAAAATCAAACATCGGAAGATAAACCTTAACACACAATTCTACCGGAAAATATTGTTGATAAGTAAAGGTTGAATTTTTAGGAACGCACTACATATCATATTCCACCAGGATTCCATCACTTAGATTTATACAACGATGAAAGTAATAATTGTGATGCCAGGGAATTTCCTGTTGTAATAATATGCCACCTTTGCCACTGTTCCATATACGTGCTTGAATGGAAGAGAAAATTACCTGCGACGATGAGAATAAAATCTGATATCTATAGGTATATTGTTTAAGTATAAAGACAATTGTAACGTGTCCACAGTGTTCTCTTTGTGAATTCCCTTTTCCAAACCTCGCCTCAAGTGAAAATGGTTTGACAAGATAAATATAATAATATGGCATTCATACAGTAGTAGTCTGGATTCTTGTTCAAAGAACACTTAAACACATGCTTGATAGTAGGCACATTGAAAATTATCGGAAACACGTTTGTAAATATGCCTATCTGTCTTTGTATAAATGTATGTATGTTTCACAGAACAGACAAGATTTTTGTCAATATTTACATTTGTCCGTTATCATCATCATCATCTACATCATTCCCCAGTCATCCTTTCTTTTTCTGCTTTTCACTTTTCACCTCAGCAAGCTAACTTTTTTTATATTCACTCACAATACTGTCCTGAGTTTCTATTGCTTCGTTTGCTCTTGTGGTTGTGAATCATGAATCAAATGACATGCATGTCATAAATAAGCACACGGCTTTTATTATTACGCTTCTGTTCTCAGAAACGAAATAGATTGGACTCTATACTTCGCTAATGATGGTCGTTGTCGTTGTTTTGTATGCATGTGGTGGGGTAGTTATTGATGGTGGTAGTAGGGATGCTCTAGCTGGTAAACTTTTGATCTTTCCTTTCTCTATCTGTCTTTATCATTTTTCTTATAACGACAGCTTTTTCCTTTATAGTGTTTAGATATATTGCTTCAGCTTAGAATCATCGATCGTTACTTGTCGTTCCATAGTGTCTCCTGAAGGCAATATCCTAAATATTCTATAGACACAGGCTTACTACTACCACCTACGTTAATGCTAGCTTTTATACATATATGTGTGCATTTTAGAATCAAATTAGAGAAAATATTCCTCTTTTCAAACAAATAGTAAAATCGGTCCAATTTTGATGTTTCGTTCAACAACATCATCAGGACAAAGCCAAACGAGTCGGGTGGTGGTACACAGAATTGGACAAAGAGTAGTAAATTGTATACCAATCAAAATTTTGATTTGTTTGATTGTGATTTCCTCTTGTTCTGTACACCTATATATACACATGGCTTTATACTACAAAAACGGCTAATAATTCATGTGAGTTGGGTATCGAGTATCGACAAGCAGTACATGAACATTCGATTTACTGCTTGGTAAAATCAAAGCAAAATGTGTTCCCATAAATCCAACTTTACTTTATTTGACACCTCATGTTTGTGCTGTACATGTGCATTTATAGAAATTGAACTGACATGATATGAAAAAACAACATAAAAATATTTAACTCGGGGACAGGAAAATCCAAATAATGCAAGTATAGCATATTTTATCTAGCCAATGAGAAAGACCAAATCACTGTGCTTTGTAGTACACTGGTTGCTAATAATGCATTCATGTTGTCAAAGAAGAGATAGTGGGGGCAAAAAGCAGAAAATCCTTTCATGTCGCTCGTTTGTGTCCGCTACTGTACTGTGGATGACTGTTACTAAATGCATGATGTAATATTCAGTGAAGCCTTTCACTTGAACTGCAGCTGAATACGGAATACATACTAATGTATTTTAATAAAACGTATAAATGCCAAAAGCCAATCTCGGTATTTTCGATGAAAGTGTTGGACAGGCTACGATGTGCAGCTACGAGTCGTTATTATTACAAAAGTACATAAAATCTAAGTGGTTCAAATTGAATTTCGTAATACATACAAACGTGCTTCCACATCATTTATAGTTCATTGATTTCACTCAACAGCGACATGCATGACAGGTAAAAGACTTTTTCACCGTCATTCTCAACTACTAACCTCAATCAAATCAGCGTATAGTACAGGACAAATGCAAAATGGTGATGTTAAAAATTAGTCTACGTGAATAGAATTGAAAATCAGGGAACGAGGAGATCACGTAGGAATGCATGTATTTTGTTTTACTCGAACAAATATGGATCACGTCAATGATGATCCTTTAACTTGTCATTTCCAGTACCATTAATTAAGGACATGGTTCCAACAAACATTCACATTATCTTTAGTATACGTTGAAAGATTACGATATTGAATACTATGACAAGTGCTGAAAAGACATGAACGGATTCTAGTAGACAATGTGAATTGTAGCAGTTTGTTTTGACTGTACTTGTCTATCAAGGTAGATGAAACAGTTCACGCAACAGGAGTAGCACTCAGAAAACAACAAAATGATTTTCTATTCGGGAAAGAATGACATAACAGTTTGGTACCACTATCATATGTATTATAAACACGTCAAAATGTTTCTTTCGCAATGCACAGTGTCTTGGTTGTCACTTTCTCTGTGTGGTGAGGCGTGAAGTCTTATCTTTCTACTCCCGTACAATTTTACGACAGATGTACCAACAGTTCAGTCAATAAAACATCTTTCCACAGATGGATGGTATAAGACGGATGAATTATGTCTTTCTACTTCACAAATATTTCCCATTTCTACCTGTAATATTCTCATATCTAGTATTATATACTTTCGTAAGTGTACAAAGGTGAAAGTATAAAAGGAGAAAGCTAAGAATGATGATACGTACATATTATATGAAAGGTGCTGCTGACAAGAATGACGTCAATGCGAAAGAACGAATATATATTTTTCCAGGGATATTATGGAGCTTAAACTCAACCGTAAAACCACTGTATACATACTGGCATACAACAACGTGATATTATACTGTATAGAACAACAGAAATATAGATCTACGTCCATCATACATGCTATCATCCAAAAATAAAAGGAAGGTGCATCCTAATATATAAATAGTAATAAAAACTTTATCTTGGTATATATGCTTCATATTATATTTTCTTTTGCTGGAGGTAAAAAAGAGAAAAAGACAAGAATGGAGTAAAAGTGTAAAATATGAGAAAAATGGAGGAGAATATAGGTACGGGTACGGTTTTTAGCTCGCTAGCTCCAACTTCACTTCCTCAACATTAGTTTTATTTTATTTCTTAGCATCACCGTGCATCCTGTTTTGTATATGATTATATTATGTACTATACGTTTAAGTGTGTGAGGGACATATACAAATGGAATCTAGCGTTGAAAATAGCAAACTAAACGAACGGAACAAAACTGTGCTCCTACATCGAAAGAAGGTAGGTACCAATTCTCGTACCTTAAACATAAGAGAAGAGAGGAAAGTGCAAATTGAATAGGGATTGAATTCCTTGCTCTTTTGTGAAAGTTGCTACCACTTCTTATCCCTCAACGGGCCCAATTACTTCTGGTGTAAGCGCATAAAAGTGGAAAGTGCTGTTGTGAGTTTCCGTTTTCTTCTTGTAGAATTCGCCTAATGTTTTCGCAACTATTTTGTATCTTCAATCTTCACACGTGGTGACGATGATGATTGTGAATACATATTATTTGTATTCTACTTTCACTTTGTTGCTGAAAATATTGTGGGACATATTGGGTGTACTCCTTAATGTAATGTGACTACTATAATATGAAATAAATACGCTTTCTTTATTTGGCAGGCCTATTGCGTTTCAACGAGAGACATATACTAAACAGGCAAAAACTATACTAAACATTACGCTGTTGTTGATAAAATAAACCGAGCATAAGAGATTTTACGAAGCATAAAAAATATTAATTAGCAGAAGTAGCAATTTCGATTAAACCAGTATTATATTTGTCCTCATGAACAGAATCTTGAGCCGGCCTAGCAGCTACAGATTACGAATGGACTAATAATTCTCAGCATAAATTGACCAGATTTCATTCATTATCAGAATCTATAATATATTTTAAAAAGCTGGTTTCCGACCCAAGTAGTCGAAATTTCCAAGAGCCTTACTGGCCAAAGGCTTTGATTAATTCATCAATCTATATTAAAAGTATAATGTCTCATACCAGAACCTAAAATAAATAAAAAACGCTAGAAGTTTCCCGCTGTTAGTCTCTTGCCAGCTTTTATACAACAAAAGTGGTCGAATCGGGGTAGCAGTCTTTGGATGCTCATAATCATATTAGCTTTGTATTTGTGGAAATTTCGAACACTCCATCTCGGAAATGCAGCAGTGTTCACAAGACGAACAAACAGACACAAGCAGTTTCATTTATGTCACTAACAAATAAGCATAAACTGGCGTTGACGAGAATACGCGATCGCTTTCATTTTTTCTAATAAATATAAAGTACTTCAAGGCAATAGTGCTGCTACTACTACTACTATATTATGTTTACAGAAGCAGTTAAGATTGTCTCCCAAAAACATATAGCAAACCATAAAGGTACTAAATATGTATACCTATTGTAAAAGCTTTAATATACACTACATTTACAATTTACATTTCATAAAAATTAGAAAGGTAGAGAAAAAATATATTGTTTAGCATGCTGCTATTTCTAACTGCGATACTAATTTCTCCTATTTAAGCTGGTAAAAGTCATAAACTACAGTAATAATATTTCTGAATTTGGCGTTTGAAGCAGCTTGCCATAGTGCGTAGAGAAAGTAAAGTAATATTATAGTTGGCAACCATAAGGCACTGTCGTCTTTTATTTTCGTATATCATCCAAATGTTTATTCCCTTTTTAGTGTTTCTGGCTCTTGTATTTTGTCATGATTTGATTACTAGTCTTACACACATTCTACCTTGACCTTTAGTCTAGTAGTATTAGGCAGTTCGATTTAAAAAAAATTCAATTATACGACTAGTATGAAACCGTATATGCTATATTTAAGTTAGAGTAGTGCCCTTTATGCTATATATACAGTTTCTACTCACTACTACAACGTCTGAAAAGACGTCTAACGAAATGCACATCTTACCGTCTTCAGCTCCTTCTTCCCCTTCAGCCATCAACTCGTCATCAGAGCAGATGTTAAGAACATTGACAAGCATCTCGGTCACTGGAAAATAAGAATAATCAGTAAATTAACTGTTTGATCAAATGCATTCATGAACAAAACCATTCAGAGCAGTTAATATGCACATTGTCAAGATCGATACATATGGCTACATAAATTTTTCAAATGCGCTTTCTAAGTAAATGTTAATTAGTTAAGTTGACGAGATGTTCAAAATAAGTGCGTTTCATACTTTGTTATTATAGACATCGAGATAATTAGGAGCTGAGAAGATCGTGATTAACGATGGAAAACCTGTTGTTTGACTTTTTCGATACATTCGATACCTAAAAAGTGTAAATGTGCAGTATTAATATATTTGAGAACATAATTTCAAATTTCAAAGTTAACTTGTGCTTATTACTTTAAATGTAGCCAAAGAAAGTAAAGTAAACACTTACCCGGCATCCTGCGCTTCGTGAGCTCTAATTATGGACAGGAGGTTATTGTTTTGAAGGAAATCACAGCAAGCTGCATAGCTGTAAGGAAATCAGAGAAAAAGTTTATTATAAAGATACTGTATCATATACATAATGATTAAATGTAAACCGAGAGGAGTATTTTCAAACAAACATTTCCAAACATCCTTATTATTATGATTACATGCATATGAAAGAAAGTCTCATGCATATGAGATTCTTAAACTATGCAAATGAAAGTATTATTGGGTGGGACTAAAAGAGCGAACCTAATCTAAAGGGATGAAGTAATTGTTATGCCGTCTGGATATTATATTTTGGCTACTCTTGAGAATTTCTCATAAACTCATAAATCCTAACATTCAGATTCATTGATTTATACAGATGCAATGAAGTTGCTAAATTATTCCCATCGTGGCAAATCTTTCCCCATCTAATATAGCTGATCATAATCAATATAACTAGATGTAGATGTAATTTAAGTCTTTTACAAATTCATGGATTTTTCATGCTTGAATTACTATATCTATCAATGCTTCAAAATTTTCAAAACACTTAATATTTCTTTTTACAACTTACAGGCCCTATAAATAAGAACTTAAAACTGTAGGGCCGTTACAAGTTGAATGTTGAATATCAACGTAGGTACATGAAGAGAGAAATGATAACATAGAGTAGGACAAATTATTACTTCTACTATAGAATACATAGGTATGGTGGAAATTCAATACTTTGTATTATAGGTTATATACATATAATTGCAGAATCATATTGATGAACGAAATTCTTTTAAACATATACGTATGTACATACATATTTATTTTGAAACTCTCAATTTACATATTATCTGAAAATGCTTTTAAGTGATTGCTTATTGAGTGAATAATTTTGGGAATAACTAGAGTTAAGTGGCTGAAATGGAATCGGGATTTTCTGAGTATGAAGAACTTTTTCTTATAGTCGAAATGAGAAACATTGAGTGAAGGGAGCATTACAGTTTTTAGAAATATACAACATTGCATGCCACACTCTCTCAAACAATTCGACTGCATTCAACAATCAACTCATTCGGGAATTTGGTTTGTTAATCCACACAGGTTTCTTTATGACAAAAACCGCCGGAGAAAGCATGTAATATTTACTAAATCATTGAAAAAGTATGGTGAAAGAATGAATATTGAAACAAATTGATGCAACAGTACGAGTACTAACAAGGAATTCTTTGCCTTATTTCTTTGATCACATTATGTTTGATATAGCCAGAACGGCATTTTCTTGGGAAACCTTGCATGGAGCTATACTGTAATGCTGTAAAGGTCCTTATTTTTCAAGTCCACAACCTAACATCTAGGAATGGTATATCCGGTAATTAAGGGGCTGCCCCTGGTTTGTTAGTTGGAAGAATTGTTTTGACTATTATTGCATACTACATATGTGTCCATAATATTAGCTTGAGGTATATCTGTACAAAACAAATCAGTCTACCTCCTGGAGGTTTAATCAATTTTGACTATGCACTATAGCATAACATGATAAGTGATATCTCTTTTCAAAGTTCTTGCTCTTCTTTCCTTCTCAAAAGGCAACCAGAAAACACTGTTTCCTACATTTGTTTGTGGTTTCCCCCTATTTCCCCTTTTCTTTTTCTTCAACTAATATATAATAATATAAATTTCACCATATGATCCCGTTTACAACTGAAAGGTAGCTAAAAAAAGTCCTTGGGTATATACACTTTATATGTTCCAATGAAGGATTTATAGGGTCCACTCATGCAAATTCAACCACCCTCTCATTTTGAGTGGAACGACTTTTTTCATTTTCTGATGCAGCGACAAAGTACTAGCCATGGAACGAAGAAACACAGGATCTTCAGCTATTGCATACAATGCATTTATACTTCAAGTAAAGCCGTATGCTTTCCCGACTCATCTTTGTAATCCCAATAATACCATTCTTTTTTCTGGTTCTGGGTGAAACCAGCCATTTCCAGCAAATAAGAGTTTTTTTGGACTCGGAGTTGACTTTTCCTTTTAAGATTTTCTCTCTCCTTTCTTTCTCGTACCGCAGTAGACTGCCGCTGTACGAAGGCACAGCATACAACTAAAAGTCACTTCCTCTTTTCTTGTTTTATTCGCAACATCATAACATTGATTTTGTGGATTACATTACACGTAAAACAGCGCTCTGTGCTGGTGTGTTCGTTGGTATTGGTGGTGGTACATAAATATTATGCTGGCTGTCTGGTTCCTTTATGATGGCTGCATACATTCTTTTAAAGTGGTTGCCTCTTTTCCAACAAACATTTATATAGTGAGGGTGGCATGGATTTAGACTACTTGCAGAAGTGTAAAATGAAATAACTATTTTCTCGCTCTCTAATTTTATCCATCCATATAAACTCGCAACAGAAAAAAACTACACATAGTTTCGCCACCACTTCTACTTCTTCACAAGTAGAAGTTGAGCTTTAGTAGCAGAAACGAGTGTAGGAAAAGCAAAAGGCAGCAGTAGAAGATATGTGCATACTTTTCTTGTGTACACACAAACGTAAGGGCAGCAAGAGGGCATGCGCCTGCCGTTGAAAAAAAACGAACTTGCCAAAAAGTCAACAAAAAATGTGATCCCCATACAGACAGCTCAGCTCTCCGGCTTTATGTGGGTATGGTGGCGATGGTAGAGAAAGAAATGCCAGGAAAAGGGTCTTCTTGTCCTCTTGAAAAACACGAATGGAGAAGCTTTAACATATCATCGTATACTCGCTGCTACTTTCTACAACATTTTTATATAAACGATTTCAATGTTTTCCATCCACAAACCAAGTATTTTCTATCTTATATTGAAGCAACTTTCTGCAAAATGTACTGACTATAGATTATATTCAACAGCACTGTAGTGATTTAAAATAAAAAGCGCGTATGCTCACTCCATGGAAAAAGTATACTGCTACTGTTATGGACAGTCAATATATAAAGCCATGTTTCTGGTTGCCGCTGTTGCTACAAAATGACATGCCTTTGTAGATGCGTGTAGTTTATGCAGAGGGTTACACGATTCAATCCTCCACAGTACACCAAAAGCATGTATTGAAAACCATTAGAAAAAGGAGAGCAGCATCAACAGGAGAAAAACTTCATGTGCACGCCCGTCAGCTCATCAGGCACATACATACCAAAACGCTGTCCGCCTTAGATACTTTATTCACGACTAGTTTTATATTACTGGGAAAGTAGAGAACATGGGCTAAATAAATATAAAGGAATATAAGCATTAAATATGTATGTAGGTATGTATCATTCCAATTCTGCCTAGTTCTCTTTCCTCACTTTCCATTTTCTCATCAAGTAGCTACGCTTATCCTTGTAGGATACGTCAAGCACTCTCTTCTAGCTCTCCAATTGTATTTGACATGCAATTTTTTCCAGTTTTAAATGAGAAATCCACAGAGCATACTTGTGTGTGATATGCACAGTCAAAAGAAGATGGAAAACTTGGAAGTTCAACTTGCTTGAAAATTGTCAACTGACATCATCCCCAGTTATATCATCCTTTTATGTCCCCTATGTTCAGCTCAAAATGAAATATATTATGCGAGTAATAAAAATGGGAAAAGATGAAAGAGAGAAAGTGGACTTAGCACCACATATACTCATATCCTCATCATCCACTTGGCATATCAACATAATCTTCTGGAAAAAGTCTGTATGGATAGGAAATGGAGAATATAGTATTAAAACTAAGCTAAAATATATCATCTATCCAATACTGGAATTTGAATGAAAAGGTAGACTTAACTTATATAATAGGGACACTCCTCTCACTTTTCTCACAAAATACAACTCTCGCCATCATCGTCCGCAAAAATGAGATGATACATATAGCCAGTAAAAGAGGCACAAGATACATGATAGTTATGTGCTCTGAGTACATATTCTCTTGGAAGAAGATTTTAAATAAAAGATACGTTGTCATCCTTTCAACGTTGTAATAATCTCAAGTGAATGACAAGAAAAACGGCTCTGCCATTTCTTTCTACAGTCTTCACTCTGTTGTGGAGGTATATAATGAAGAAAGGAGGGCACATGCTCGGTCATTATTACTGGTCGTCAGAACTGACTGAAGCAAGAGACTGGTATGCTTACATGGCAAAAATAATAATGAGATACGTGAAATTGCGAAACGAGATTTTTATTTTTTTTCGTCCAGAGTCCTTACGGCTAACAAATGAATTCAGTTTAAACTAGTGTCTTATTGTCTTCCCATTTCCTCGTGAAATCGTTTCTCCAGTCATCCAGAATAATAAAAATACACATAGCACATAATACCTACTTACTTATCTAGAAGCAATTTCATTTCGTGTCTCCTATGTTTGCTAAAAGCATGAACACAGATCCACACGATGACACTGAAAGGACGAGCAACAACCACTTCATCCACACATTGCTCTTGGAAGAAGAACCAAGGCTGGTAGCTAGTATTGGCTCATTACGTGAGACTAGCTATTATCACGATCCGTGAACAAAAGGAACGAGACAAAACTTTTACATATTCATGCTTCGTTCATCTTGTTGGAGTAGCGTAATCCATTCATTATCATAATCTGCTCAAACGATAACCTTGTATACATATGTGTACACATCTCTTGGGAGAAATTCTGCTACCACTACTGTGTCAGTAACAGTTTACACATTTAATTCCTAAGTATGTACATAATATACCTGTAGTAATAATCATGAAACCTTGATTTATAGTACGATCTACCTGCATGTCCATTGTCAGAACAACTAGCGCCACTTAATAACGTTTCTTTACATCATTACATCCTCCACCGTTTCAAAACTCATGATAAAGCAGTGTGGAAACTCATATTTATAGCGTAGATAATAAAGGTATGTACAACTCGCCATATACACAGCGCAGCGAAACTACAAAAACATTTTTATCACAAAACACAAAAATGTTTTATTTGAGCTCTTCTAACAAAATACACCATAAACATTCCTCTTCGCTCCGTCCGTCCTAAAAATTCAAGGTGCTTTCTCTTTAAACAGTTCCAACCAAAAGTCTACGTACGTTTGGCAGGAATGATATTACGAATATAACAAAAATTGAATATATTTATGCTGCTTAGTTCTGTGATGTATTGCTGTAAAACAACCATAAACTTTCCTTTTGCACGTAGAAATTTAGTGCATGGAACTGCATACCAATCAACGAGCAAAAAACCGAAAGAAAGCACAAAAAGTTACGAGGGACAGCAGAAGCATTTTTTTTCTTTTTCGGCGACTACTCACAGTCCAACTTCAAAGTCAACATACTTCTAGCGTTTTTCACCTCCACTGGTAACACCCACGAATTTTACTTCCAAAGGGTATCTTGAATCTACATTCAAAGTATTTTACTTGCCTTTGGAAACTTGAAGTTCCTAGTAGAATTATTTTCTAACTTTATTTCTTCGAAATCCGTTTTTCCCACACACATACATACGTAATGTCAATTCCTGATTATTGGAGATATGTACATAGTCCAATCTTTTACAGAAATGACGAGGAAAGTATTCCTTTCTTTTTAACCGCCATTCCTTTCTTTACGTATGGAATGTGTAGATGCGCCTAACTGTAGTATATTTTATAACAACAAACGGGAAATATATCATCTCGTATCATGTATTATTTTTGTATGAATGCAAAATGTTAGATTGTAAAATCTGTTACATACGTGATAACAAACCATAAGGACTGTTGATAAACATATATATATACCGATACTGATATCCTCATGCAGAAAAGAACTAAGTTTGTGTTATATTTTGAAATCCTGTAAAATCCGATCATAGGACCTTCAAAGCCAGTCATGGATCAAATAAAAATTAAAACTTTTCTGCAACCTTCCAATTAACAGATTATTTCCCATATTCCAAATCTGAATGTTGATTTTTTGTGAATTATAGGTTCATGTACACATTTTTTCTTTTATAGTAGTAACGATGTTGGACATAGTCACATAGTCTATTCGGTGGACACATAATATGTGGCAGATCAAGCTAAATATTTTGCACTTATACGTTTAGTATTTAGTCTCTTTACAAAGTAAAAAGCATGTAACGTAAAATAATATCCGCCCATGCACTTTTAGTGAAAGGAAATAGGTACAGGTTACGGCCGGTATACTATGTACTCAAAAGGATAATGGAATGGCTTCGCAAACGGCCACAGCGTGAAGCTATAATGCAATTTAGACGCATGGTACAGTTGTACCCATCATGTACCTTCACATACCACCGTGGAAGTACCTGCCTGCTGTCTCTATACCGTTTTCACGTTCATCTGGTTGTCCTATTTCCCTACTATAGATCTTACTACGAAAAGAAGTTATTCGGCTAAATTCACATCCACAACCAACCGCCTTCGCCACTGAGGAAACCACTGGATAAGCCAATTCCAAACCATAATGATAATATGAACACATTATCTCATCATCACTTATCAC